>JAJPUD010018359.1:16295-28888 GCA_023553655.1 Myrmecobius fasciatus | reverse complement strand
TCCATTGCATGTTATCACTCCATATGTTCAGAATGAGTTAAAAGTATTGTCCAGTATTGTAAATAGGGTGACACAACAATGGTACTTAAACCACATTTTGAAAGGTTAAACACATTAAACAGAGGGCACATGCCATGCTTAACATACAACACATCGAATGATTAAGGTCCCTTGACACTAAGATAATTAATAGTGAGCCTGATATTCTCTCTAAGAAGTTTCTAATCCATGTCAAGCTCCTTTTAAGGAATTATGGACACTTAACATGCAAGAGAAATCCATATAGCAGAGAGGGCATAAAATTAGGTCAGGTCTGCACTAGGGAATGGCCTTATTGGGCAAAAAAGAGCCATTAATGATAATTCTCCACTCTATGGACCCCAGAAGGAAAGGAAATGCTTTTCCCTAACAAAGAGAAACAAGATTTAGGGGCACTCTTTAATGTACTGTTGGTAGGACTTTTTTTTTTAGAAATAAGTATTTCTTTCACATTTTTTTATTTACATGGTCCTTATACTGTGAAAAAATATTTATCTACCAATTCTATTTGCTTCAATAGAAAATAATGCTAGTAGTATGGTCAAAGGCAAATTATCAGTAGTCCAAACAAAATTATGAATTAGCTAATCAAAAAGAAATCTATTGGCAAGGTAGATGCTTTAAATGAAAAGACGTTCAATTTTTGAAACAAGAATGCAGAAAATGGAAAACAATACACAGACAAAATATTATTTAAACAGATGAAAGTGCCCTCCCAAGTACATTTTGAAAAGAATGCTGTTTTTTTAAAGCTTGCCAAAGTCTGACAATGCTTAAAAAAATAAATAAATAAATGACCAACGTTCAAAAGGCTACTTAGTACTTGTCCAAAAATTCTATATGGAACTCTTTAAGTTAGAATAAACTAACTCAAATTATTTGTAAGCCACCTCTGAAAAAATAGTCTAACATAACTAATTACTTCAAAATTTGCTTCATGTCAGGGGGATGGGGAGATAAGCAATATTTTTGTGCTTTACTCATGTTCCTTCTGAGTTGAGAGAAAAATGGTTGTATTTTTATATCATTCTTAGATGACTCAAATCACAAAGGCTGAGCAATATACTTAAGAATGTTTTCAAGACTATGCCTGATCTGTTTTTTTTTAAAGGAGAGGTTGCTGATGATAATTTGTTTGCTGTTGTGCAACTGAATGAGCTGGAACTGTCACAGGAAAGCCTGCTACTTGAGGCAAACTGGATGTAGTGTTCTGATAAGATGACATATCCACAGACATTCCCATCTGCTGTGTGTAAGAAGCTGGAAGAGTAGCTGATTGAAGGGTAGAGTTCTGGTTCATATATGTGGGATTGGAAACCGTATCTACTCCAGTGCTGAAAACAAAGCAGAGAAAAATCTCATTTCAACAACTAACCATTTTACTAAGACCAAGTTGTTTTCTTATATAAAATTCCTGGCAGAAAGGTCATTCATTCTGTCAAAATGGACTATTATTTTGTGGCTTAGTATAGAAAGAACAGAAGACAGTATCAGGAGACCTAGCTTCCACTGTCAGCTCAGGTGTACATCAGTTGTGGGATTTTGGGCAAATCCCTTCTTCCTTTGAGACCTCAATTTTCACATCTAGAATGAGGGTTAGACTAGAGACACCATCCAAAGACTTCTCAAGTTTCTTCTAATTTTAGCATTCATTATTACTTTTCAATGATTTAATTTTCAAAACTCACCAAGCATTTTGTTTTAAAAGTTAATTATTCTTACATGAGAACAATAGATTTTTTATTCTGGATACCAGCTACTAAACAAACAAATTTTAATCTTCAAATGGAAAAAAGGATAGAATTAGGAAAAGGCAAAAGATACATATTAAATTTTCTTTCTCCAATGATCTTAATAACTTAGAAAGCGAAGCCATGCAACTAGGCTATCATTCTATTGACTCTGATTTTGGATTTAGGAGAGGAGGTGGCTAGCCTGCTAAAATTCTTTTAAAACAAAATTATTTAAACAGATGAAAGTGCCCTCCCAAGTACATTTTGAAAAGAATGCTGTTTTTTTAAAGCTTGCCAAAGTCTGACAATGCTTAAAAAAATAAATAAATAAATAAAAGACCAACGTTCAAAAGGCTACTTAGTAGCCAACCCTTAAGATCAACAAAACCAACCCTTAAGATCTTAAATACAATTAGCTCATAAGGAGTCTTCTGCACACCTACTCTGCTACAGCACAGAAGGTACCAGATGAACATTATGAGCATTTTGTCTCTATTTCTCTGGCATATAAATGTGTTCAGAGGTAAAGGTTTTAAGATCTGTTCTCAGTATCAAATTACTTACGACAAGACAAAATTTTACAATCTTCTAGGGATGGCCATGACCAACAGATTACACTATACAATGATCAGAGAATAATACCAAAAAAGCAAATTTTATTAAAAACAAAAACAACCCTAAAACTAGAACATGGACTTATTCTCATACTTCCTGTGACACATTTTATAGAACCACTCCTATTAAAAACTAGGACTTGAGAGATCTAGTCCAATTTTTGTCATGTCATGTAAGCTCAAAAAGTGAAAGTGGTTTGCCAAATTATGTCATGTTGTTTTAACAGGTATAGGTTTAATCTCCCAAATGTAAATTCCTGAGACTAGTATGTAGCACAGCTCTCTATCCTAACAGTTCCTAGCACAATACTATGGATACAGTAGTAATTTAATAAATAAAGTTTAAAAAAAATCAACAATTCACTTCAACAAAGGCAGTTATTAAGGACCTTTTATAAGCAAGGATTATATAAGGCCCTATGGATACAAAGACAAAACCAAAATGATCCTGTCCTCAGGTAGCTTAGTCCTCCTGGAGAGCTTATGTGTGAGGAGGGCAATATAATATATTCCTTAATAAATACAAGGTAATTCCCCAGAGGGAGAGAATGTCAATATGAGGGAAGGGAGGAAAAAGAGGGAAACAACAACAGTGTCATAAAGGGCATGATGCCTGAACTGTGTGCTTTGAAAGATGTTAGGGATTCTGAGAGGTGCATGGTGGTTTACATATACAAGGCACAAACATAGAAAAAGAACAATGTGCACAAGAATAGCAGCTAAAAAACCAATCTGGGGGCAGCTAGGTGGTGCAGTGGAGAGAGCATCAGCCCTGAAGTCAGGAGGACCTGAGTTCAAATCTGGTCTCAGACATTTAACACTTCCTAGCTGTGTGACCCTGGGCAAATCACTTAACCCCAATTGCAAAACAAAAAACAAACAAAAAAAGTCTGATACAATAAAAAGTAGTATGAAATAGGACAGAAAACATAGATAGGAGTCAAATTGTAGAGGCCTTTAAATACCAAATTGACTTATTTATTATTATTATTATTTTAGAGACAATTGGGAGTCAAACTTTTTAAAATTGAAAGAGATGCAGAAATATTAGATCTGTGTTTGGGTCATTTTAATTTGGGATCTGTGTGCAAAGACAGACTTCAAAGGTAAAAGATTGAAAATAGAAGAGAGTATTATAAAAAAGTAGAAGCTGTATGAGCTGAGAGGAATACAGATGCAAGAGATGCTAATAAGATGTGGCAATTTAACTGATGGATAATGAAGAGCTGAAGATGAGTCTGAGGTTGCAAACCTAGGATGACTGAAGAATAACGGTTTCTTCCAAAGCAAGGAAGTGTGGGGAAAGGATGGGTTTGGCAGAAAATATAAACAGTTCCAATTTGGACATGTCCAGTTTTAGAATCTATGGGGATGTCCCAGAGGAAATATTTAGTACACAATTGCTAGGACTGTAGCTCAGTAGAAAGATTATGATTGAATGTGCAGACCTGGGGAATGCCTATGATAAATGAAAAATCTTAAAAAACTAAATAAACTTTCTCGTCTACTGGTTTTGTTTTTTTTTTTTTAATTTCAGAAAGCTTCTAGTGCCACCCAGTATTATAAAAGTTCAATTTAAACTCAATTCCAAATAGGCACTGGATTATTTCAAGTAAAACCCAAAATTCATTTAAAATAATCAACTCAGGGACATAGTATTATAGAATTTAAAGAAGGAACCTTAAGATGATCTACACAAATAATTTTACACAATTAACATTTTGATAGTAATTTAGATAATTCTCTAATTCAAGACACCAAAACTTATTGATCTTTAGGGTGTTGTATAAGGAAGGAAATTTATCTATTCAAAATTTTGCCTAAAAAATATGAACAAATTTGGATTGAAATAGCAGAAAAGGAGATTTAACTACTTTTTGATTTTTTGGTTTCTAATAACCAATCATTATAAATGCTATACTTGATTACTTAAGATGGCTAAAGAAGAGAACATGGTCTTGGGCTTGATGTGCATAGAAACATTGCACTTTGTCTTGTTCCAGGATCGTAGTCTACACTGACTAAGGGTAGCCATCTCACAAAGAGAATATGGCTAAATGAACACAAATCCATAATCACTGTATAGAAAGTAAAACAAAACAAAACAACAAAAAACACAAACAGTTTAATTGTATAATTATATAAAAAAAGGGGCCAACAAAGTTCAATTCTGACAATCTAGTAGAAATTGATACATTTGAAAATATCAATCTTGTCAAAAACTTACCTTAAATATGGAGTATGAGTAGGCTGTGTTGTTACTGAGGAACTTATATTTGGAGGCAGAGATCTCAGAGGGCCAATGTGATCTGGTCCCAGACTATATCCTTGGGGAACAGTGATTTGATGAATGCCCTGAACCATGTAGTTTCCACCATGGTGTTGACCAGGATATGCCTATTAACCAAACAAAAAAATTTCATTCAGTGGATTCTGGGATTGTGATTTAGCCCCCAAAATATAAATAAAACAAAAATGCAATAGCAGTGTAGGTAAAGTCTCTTCTCCCAAACTATTTACACAGAAGTGTGTGGTATTTGATTTTGTAGGCTCCTCAATAGAGAGCTTCCAAGCCCTAGTGCCAAGACTATGCCTAGTTTATTGTTGGTTTTTCTGTAGGTGGAAGGCTGGAAGATATTTTTTGCTGGAGACTAAGTTGCCTCTTGTTAGAAAGAAGACTTGGATGAAGAGCCACACAAAACTGTACACTCCCTCAGAGGGAAGAACACTATCCCTTCTTTTCAGTCTTTATACTACTAGAACTGAATGCTTCTGCTATGACCCACCAGTCTCTCCCTTCCAAAGAAGGTAACAAAGTAACAGGGTCAGTTATAGATAGGGAGAAAACCTATATAGATGGTTTCTCTCTATTTCCTTTTTTTGTTCTACTAATTAGACATCCAATCTAGGAACTGGCAATAATTAAGCCATAATGTGTTTTGGCTAAACAATTTTATTTTATATTTTGGTTTTTATTTTGTTTTTTTTTAATCCAATTTCAGAGTAAAAACTCCTTGAGGGAAAAGATATCTGTTGTATACAGCATTCAGCATCTGTGCCTCATAAATAGCAAACAATAAGATCTATTCTCTTCAATTCCACATTTGCCTATTTTTTATTGTTTTAATATTTTATTTTTCTCCATGTACATATAAAAACAATTAGCATTTTTTAAATTTTGAGTTCTAAATTCTCTTTCTTCTTTCCCTTCTCCTCTCACTGAGGTAGCAAGCAATCTGATTGTACATGGGCATTTTATGGAAGAAAACTAAAAAACTAAAAACTAAAAAAAAAAAAAAAAATTATGCTTCAATCTTCACTCAAAGTCAATCAGTAGGTGGATAAAGTTTTTCATCATAAGTCCTTTGGGAATGTCTTGGATCACTATATTGCTAAAAATAGCTAAGCCATTCACAGCTGTTCATTATACAATATTGCTGCTATTGTGTACAATAATCTTCTGGTTCTGCTCACTTCACTTTGCATCAGTTCATATATATGCCTTTGCAAGTTTCTGAAATCAGCCTATTTATCATCTCTTATAGCACAATAGCATTCAATAATTTTTTGCTACTGCAAAAAGAGCTGCTATAAATAATCTCATTTAAATGGGTTCCTTCCAAAATTAGTCTATTCTTGTTACAATGGATTGCACTTACCCTGGGCAAGTCACTTGACCCCAATTGCCTCAGCAAAATAACAACAAAAAATTAATGTTAAATTCTACTTTTATACAAAATGAATCTTTAAATGCAACTAAATAATTTCCACAAATTATTCAACAATTCATTAGAAAGAGCAAGCTGAAATTGCAAAAAGGGTTTTTTCCACAGTGCTACCACATATATATATAATGTACACACACACACAATTAATGGTGTTATCTCAGCTGCTTTTCATACAGAAATAAATGCGTATATGTACTTTGAAAATTAGAATACACAGATAAAGGGAGTCAAATAACAAAGCTCTTGGAGAGTCTTAATATTTCAATAATACAACATTCCTGGAATGCATTATGAAAAAGGAACAGAACCATCTACAAGGTAAGGTGTGAAAACAAATTCATAAATTATCTTTTAAAAATAATTTGTTCTTGGAAAAGTCTGGAAACAGAATCAATATTGCAGTTGAACACAAAAGCTAGATATGAGATTGGAAAACACTCCTTTTCAGGAACTGAGGGTCACAAAAATGATATACAGTTTTATCCAATAATAATGTCGACAACTATTTTGTTCCATTTTTCTAGAAGCAGCTAGCATCACCTTTGAGAGACAATTGTAACCCGGGTTCTATTTTGTTGGTTTTCGGAACTGGGGCCATGTGATTGGAGACAATTGTGATATTGAATAAACTTTTTCACCCCTCCAATGTAGTAATCTTTCAACATTTTCAAAAAATGCATCTTCTATGATGTGGCAGTTTCCCTAACTGTTCTTTTTTCACTAAACAATTAATAATCATGTAAAATGCACTTAAATCATGTACCTACATTCTGCCTTTTCTTTTTAGTGTTTAAAGGAAATTTCTGTTTTTATTTTGGCAAAATAACATGTAACCTTTAAGTTCAAAATGATTTAGAGTAGGTCTTTTTTGTGATGCCAAAGAACTGGAAATTGATATGATGCCCAACAACTGGAGAATGACTGAATAAATTGTGGTATGAGTGCAATGGAATACTACAGAACTTTAAGAAATGATGAGCAGCTTTTTGTAATGGCAAGAAGTTGGAAACTGATCCTTCTTGGTTTTTTTTTTCTTGCAGATCCTATTTTTCTTGTACAGCAAGATAACTGTATAAATGTGTGTGTGTGTGTGTGTGTGTGTGTGTGTGTGTGTGTGTGTGTGTGTGTGTATTGGATTTGTCATATATTTTAACATAGTTAACATGTATTAGATTACCTGCCATATAGAGGAAGGGGTGGGGGGGAAAGAGAAAAATTTGGAATAGAAGGCTTTGCAAGGGTGTCAATGTTGAAAAATTACCCATGCATATGTTTTGCAAATAAAAAGCTTTAATTAAAAAAAAAAGAAGAAAAGAAAAAGGAAAAACAAAACAAAATAAAACACAAACTGTGGCTTCCAAAACAGGGGGAAAAAAAAAAAGAAGTTAGAAACTGAGTGAGTGTCCATCAATTGTTGTGGTCTTCTCCCTTTTATTCTAATTTTTCTTGTACAACAATGACAAATATGGAAATATGTTTAAAGGAATTATACATGTTTAACCTATATCAGATTGCCTGCTGTCTTAGGGAGGGAGAAACTAAGGGAGGAAAGGAGAAAATGAATATTGGAAAATGAATATTGTGTTTTTGGAGAAATAAATTATTGAGAAAAAAAGAAATGATGAGCAGGCCAATTTTAGAAAATCAAGGAAAGACTTGCAAAAAATAATAAAGAATAAAATGAGCAGAAACAAGAAAAGTGTTGGATATGGTAATGCAATACTATTTGAAAAGCAATTGTGAACTAAATTATTCTCAGTATTGTAAACATTCAAATAAACCACAAAGGACCTTTGAAGGAAGATGTTCTTTATCTCTGGAGATAAAAACTGACAAAAGCATGTCTAGAATGATGTTACATATTTCTATTTCTGTATCATATGGTAGCCATATCTAATGCAGGAAGGAGGAAGGCAAACAGCTTGAAACTTAAAAAGTAACACATATAAGTTTCTGGGTTTTTTTAAAGCCCATAGGTACTTTGTCCATTCAAGCTCATTTAGAATGCAATTACTGAACTTATTTGTTTGAAAAGGATTTAAAAGGGGATTAGCTATTTTATGTGGATACAGAATGGGTCTCACTTTATATTCACACAACTCATTTTTTTACTCAACATTATGTAAAAAAGTTTAATGATTTAAAAACTTTATTGTTTATTTCAAGTCTTTATTTACAGATTAAGAAAAGCTGACCGTTATCCTGGTTTATCAATATAATTCACAAATACCCCACACTCTGTGTATGAATTACATGTAATAAATCAAAAGAATCTATCACTTTCTATATGTGAAGACATTTTTTCAAATTAGAAAATTAATATGCATTAATAAAATCTTAATATCTAATTCTAAATTTAAAAATTGCATGCAGTTAGTACAATTTAGCAAGGCACAAAAAAGTCTTGGCCTGCCTTTAAAACCAAAACAAAATACAACAACAGATAACTAAGTGCCTTCTTCTCCAGGTATACTCACTTGTACTGGGATACCAGCTGATGTAGGTGGATAATGTGATGGAGGATGGAGCTTTGAGTAGACAGAATACACAGGTGTTTCATTCACCAACTTGTTGTATAGTTCTAAAGCTTCTAGAACTTTTACATTCAATTCAGACAATTCTGAATGTTTCCTGTTTTAGGAAAGGAAAAAAAAAAAAAGACAATAGGTGCTTGATGAATCTTATTTCATCTGTTAGACAATTTATTTTTAAAACCACACAGTTAAAGTCTTAAGAAGAGTCAGTAAGAAAATAAGGAGAAAAAAATAACTCATCTACAATTTGCCATTCTTAAAATACCTAATTCTTGAGAACATTTTGTGCCTTAAAAATTATACTTTATAAAACATAAATTTAGAGAGAAACATGATTTAACAATTTCTTGGCAAACACCTAAAAGACAGTGATCAATTTATTCTTTTGGTATCACAAATATTTGCTATTATAAATAACAGGTGACAAAAATGATTTGATGGTTTAGATGGTTTAATAAAGATCTATTGAGCCTGTGTATAGATCTCAGTGTAAGACAGAATAGAATAAGCCTTGATCCTTAGTATGAAATGAAATACATGTGAAATGAACATACATCTTTAAAAAGGGATTAATTTTGATAATGCAAGTAAAAATTAAATGAATCTATTAACTGTTCCTTGTTACTCATGGATAGTAAGATTTTTTTTTTCCCTTTCCTTTTTTTTTTTGGTTAAGACAATTGGGGTTAAATGACTTGTCCAGGGTCATATAGCTAGGAAGTGTTAAGTGTCTGAGGCCACAATTGAACTCAGGTCCTCCTGACTTCAGGGCTGGTGCTCTATCCACTGCACCATCTAGCTGCACCTTTTCCTTTCTTTTGATGGAGAAATGGGAATACAAAACCAACTCCTACTATAATCAAATCCTTAAATGTGAACAATTTTGATTTTCAACAGTCAAATCCACTCTTGTTAGCTTATTTGAGGCAGATTCTTATCTTATTCTAGAGAAAATATCAATAGCTCCTTTTGAACATTTATTTAACATAAAAGGTAATTGTTCTTATATACTATTAACCTAAGCAGTCAAAAAATTTTTCAGTTTTTAAAATGATCAACTTTTTTAGACTCTTTGTGCTTTTAAGAACTTTTAAGTTATTTTTGCAATGGAATTTACCAACCCAGTTTTTTAGAGTATGATTAATCCTAGATGAATAGTCTAGGATTTGATTAGCCCAGGATTTGATTAATCTTAGATGAACAGTCCAATTTCGATACAAAACTGGGCAAATATATTACCAGACATACACATGTGTGTATGCATGCACGTGTGTGCACATGCACTCATGTACATGAGCACACACACACGCAATAGATGAGAGGGAGGACCACAAAGGGTAATACAGGGAAAAAGAGAATCAATGAAAGATCCACGAAGAGAATATTTTAAATTTTCTTGGATTTTTAGAAAATTCTTCTCATCACTATAAAAACAGGTCAAAATTAGGAAAATCCTAACTATAACTTAATAGCTACTATATAACAAGTCAGTGACTGCCTAATTTCTCATGATATTCCTTTTTCTGCTCTCAATTTTCCTCTTTATCCTTTATTGCCCATTTCTACCTCAGCACCAAAAAGAATATAAGGATCAGTATATTATCCTAATTATGTTCCTATATTACCAGCCTGAATAACAAAGATTCCATAATTCTAATTGTAACATAAATGATCACTGAAAAACTACTACAGAATGAAAGGATTCTACATTTATATTCTCTTGCAAAAGCATGGCTAATTGAAAAATGATCATTTTCAAAATAAATTCTCCTCAGTTTAACATTCAGCCAGATACCAATGAAACATTAAAAAATTATGCTTTTTAATCTTGACAAGAAAAATCCCAATAAGTGTGGCTTACCTATCAATCTCTTCAAGTTTTTCATCTATCATAGGGCCCATCTGTTGACAGATGTCTGTAAATATAAGACCACTTATAAATCTTTAAATATGACTAAGTCAAATGAATTTTCAAGCTGTTTTGTTACAATAGAGACAGACCATACAATACATGAATTAAAGTCTTCCCATTTTTATACGCAAGAAAGGATTACAGAAGACCTAATTAATTTTTATGTTCCTCCAATCTCTAACATAACACAAAAGCCAGGTAAGAATTAAAATTAAAAAGTCACCACCATGTAATTTAATTGGAGTTACTAGTTGGATTTATACATTGTAAAATTTGGAGTCATCCCAAAGCCTTAAAAATACCTTGGAAGATATTTTATCTAAATAGAATTAAGAAACCTGAGATACACTGCAAAAAATACATAATCATGAAGGTGAATTTGTACAGATGAACTACAAAATTCCTTTATTTTCAGATTTACAAATTATATTGATTAGTCAAACTATTTCACATGTCTCCACTAACTGAAACAACATAAACTACCCATTTATATTTCTCCCCGTGAGAAAATTAAAATAAATCTACAAAAATCACATGCCAAAACCAGAAACAGTAACTTACACATTTACTATCCTCTATCTCTAATCCTCAATAAGTTTTGTAAAACTGCTTACTAAGGTATACAATAAAGTTCTCCTAGGGAAAATAGAATTCTGAAATGGATCTTTGATCTTCAACTTCCTGACTTGCAAAAGAACCAAAATTTCTTAACACTCTTTCATTTACTAAGTCAATTCTTTCTCTACCTTTTAATACTTCAAATGTTTCCAGCATCTTTACTAGAAGGTTAGAAAGCAAGTATAAATTAATCATTCTTCTTGAGCATGCTTTAGTAACAACAAACACATTGCTAATTTTAGAGTGAAGCTGATATTATCCTATTATGATGATCACCTTCATCCTTGAAAAATTAACTCCTATCTCCAATAAACAAGCACAAACAAGCAGAAGAAACAAGAAACCAGAACACTCAAATATTAGCCAAACACATTTTCTTAAGCTAAATTCTTTTCTAATATTCATTCAATACCTTCCAGGTCTAGCAGATCTTGGGAATCAGGCTTTGAATCCGTAGGATCTATACTCTGAAGTATTTGTAGTGCTCTATCCATCTTATCCTTAAAAACAGAAAGATGATACTTTAAAAGAGTAAAGTGAATTTTCACCTCAGGGAATAGAAAAATAGCTCTCTCCCCACAATGTCAAGCAATAGAGAATTAAAAGGACTCTACCTCATCTATATGAACTGGTTCAGGCTCTGATTTTCTAATTTCTTCTGCAGCATCATCAATTACATTTGTTCTGTCCACAGATGCTACAAGATGATGAATCAAATTTTAATTTCCTCAACATTAATTCCAGTATTATATTCATTAGTTAATTAACATAAAAACAGTATTTCTAAAAATGGAAACCAAATATATTTCCCAAACAATACTGCTTAATGTATACATTAATATAGGAAATTAATTGAATTCCTCTTTTAAAGCTGAGAATGTTTTCATAGTTAGCCTATCCCAATCTCTCTTCTAGTGTCTTCCCTCTGTTAGTTCCGATTTATCCTGTATACAGCTTGGTCTGTATTTGTTTGTTTGTTGTCTCTACCACCAGATTATGAATTCCTTGCAGATAAGGATTATTTTTGTCTTTCTGTCTGTATCCTAAGAACTTAGCACACTGCCTGGCATGGAGCAAGAAACAAATAAATGCTTACTGGCTGATTGATCGACAGTATATACAGTATATAAGTGAATTAAAAAAAACCAGCTTTTTATTTTTAAAATGTATGTAAAGGTAGTTTTCAACATTCACCCTTGCAAAACCTTGTGTTTCAACTTTTTTCTCCCTCCCTTCCCCTCATTCCCTTCCCTAGACAGGGAATCTATAACAATATGTTAAACATATCCAATTCTTCTATACATATTTCTACAATATAAGTGAGTATTAAACAACTATGTGACCAGGCACTGTCCTACGCTCTCAGATTTAAAAACAATACAACAATCGCTTCTTTCAATGAGCTTACATTCTTT
>JAJPUD010018359.1:0-16195 GCA_023553655.1 Myrmecobius fasciatus | reverse complement strand
CCCCCCCCCCCCCCCCCCCCCCCCAGCAAGTACATATAAAAATGTATTAAGTAAAAAGTTAATAAACATACTCAAAAAGTAATTAAATACAATATTAAATTGTATCAAATTGTAGTTGGGGAAGGAGAAAACGAGCAGTTGGAAGATCAGGAAAGGCTTAATGCAGCAGATGGTATCCGGACTGCTCCTTAGAAGGAGAATCTGTGAAGCAGAATGAATGAATTCCAAGCACAGTAAAAAGATAGGGGAATACTGAGTTTATGTAGTTTGTTTACTTGGAAGAGTAAAAAATGAGAATGAGCCTGGAAAGAAGAGTAAGCCTATGTAGGAACTTGAATGCTGAACAGAAGAGTTTACATTTCATCTGAAAGCAAATGGGAAGTCACTGGAGTCACATGGTCATCTGGTTCACACTTAAAATTATTTGAGGAGAAAAGAGGGTCTGGTAAAGTTTTTTGTTTTGTTTTGTTTTTTTTAAATTAAAGCTTTATTTGCAAAACATGCATGGGTAATTTTTCAACAATGACCCTTGCAAAGTCTTATGGTAAAGATTTTTTAAACTTGGAGAAAAATTGGGAATGTTTTGAAAGCATCAGGGAAGCAGCTTGTTAATAGTGAAAGGGTGAAGATTCAGAAGAATGGGGGACAATTAAGACTTCTTAACATCCACAACTCTATTTAACATGAAGTACAGCTAGATAAAAGTAAAACAAACAAAAACTCATTCAAATTATCTAAAACAAAAAATTTACTTTATTCACAATAAATAAGTTGTTTAAAAAATAATTAATCTGTTTATTTAGGGTTTACATCTGACTACTTGGGGGGACTGGAGGTGAGACAACTGGTGTTAAGTGACTTGCCCAGGTAACAGAGCTAGCAAGTGCCAAGTATCTGAGGCTTCTTTTGAACTCAAGTCCTCCCAACTCCAGACTTGATGCTCTATCCAATTTGCACCACCTAAAACTGCCCCAAATCTGTTCATTTCTAGAAAAGGTCTGAAATATGACCATTATTAAATTTTACATATACATTTATGTATATATACATATATGTACACACATACACATATATCAGTCTTATATATTGTACTCTACTGTACAACTAAATCCCAATAGAAGTATCTTCACGATGAAAAATTCTGTGTAATTTTCAATTCCCAACACATATTTTAAAAAATTAATATCCCAATAAAATTCTAATACCACTTTTAAAACTACAATAGTCTTTTGTGAGTTCACTGAAACATGATATACTCCATAGAGTAGAAAACATGATATACTCCATAGAGTAGAATTTAGAGGTCTATGTATTACATCTATTGCATCCATAGGCCCCAGATAGCTTTACATTTCAGAACACAGCACTGGCTCTCTTTCATCTTAATCCCAGGGAAGAGAGTGTTAAAAAGAGGCCTACTATGTCATCTACAAGTTATGATAAATTGCTTTTCCCATTTTCATTTTTATTGTCAAAGATAGAATGGGAGCATGGAAAAGGGAAAGAATGGAAAGAATAAAGAAGCACCCATTTCTCTTTTCCTTAAAGGAAAGTACAGATTTCTGGTAGTAGCTCCTGACTCATTAACACTTAATGTGCTATTTATCCATATGCAAAAAAAGCAGTGTGTAATCTGAGTTTTCCCAATATCGGTGATAGATCATTTATCCATATTCTCTTGTTTGGCCACTTTTATAACAAACTAGCATACATTTGCAGAATGACTGGCAGAGGTTACTGGTGGTGGTGGGGAACAGCAAAGGAATGTTTGTCACTATTGTCTGAAGGAAATGAAACAACAACTACAACCACACAAATATATTTTTAAAAGTGTTTTAGTTTCATCTACAATATTGTCCCATCCAACACAAATACCTCAAGTTTATCAACCTCTCTTCTTCCCAACACAGCCACAGAGTAGTAAGAAATAAATGAAATTAACATTTTTTTCCCCTAAAATAAATAACTTGCCTCAGGTAATTAGATCTTTTCCATGATCAATTTATTTAAATGGATGATCAACACAGTGGTTTTAAGCCCCAATTTTCAAACTAAATTTTACTCTTAAGAATTATTTTAAATGCACCATTGGTAGAGAAAACATATTAAAACTGAGCTAGATGAGTAGCAATTACTGGATAATAATTAGATCTAAATTTAATGTCTGAAATGTAAGATTTTAGAGATATCATATATTAATTTACTTCATAATCAAAACTATAGTGTATAATTATAATGTAAATAAAACATTGGGTCTAATTTTCTCTAACATTTAACTTACCTATTTCAGATTCTATGTTTAAATTAGGTGATACAAAATTTGATGGAAAAAGTCCTACTCCCCTATGATTTTCTCCTTTCCACCAATTGGCATCACTGAAGATAAAAAAGTAAAAATAAACAATGTTACTAGTGCTTATCCTAACTTTATTCATAGTAATATTAAATAGAACTGAAACAATATTGGTATTAAAAAATCTATTGGGAACACTAGTTCACATACTATGATATTAAATTTAGTGGACACTGTTAAAAATGCATCAGCTTTTGAAACTATAAGAGGATTTTGCCAAACAAAATCATTAAAATACTCCTTCTCCCAAATGGATCTTCCTTTAAAACAGGAAAATTTGAACAAAATCCAAATTTAAAAAAAAAAAAAAAAAAACCATCCCTATGTAATATTCTACATTCTATAGATCTCTCCTATGTTCTCTGCCCTTTTTTTTCTGGGCTTATTGGTTTTTGAAATTAATCTGAGTTAAGAAGCATTTAAGTGTTATTTTTTCAGAATAGTCAGGCAGATAAGAAGTTATTCAATTTTTATTTTCAAGATTTAACTGAAACCAATAATCATGGATGTCAAAATACAGTATTTATTTTGCATAACCTAAGCTAGAGAGAATATAAAACAATTAATTGAAAAGTTGAGATATGAAGAAAATAAACTTTAAGTTCAAGAATAGCTCACTATGTTATTAAAGCTACTAATAAATCAAATCTAAATTCCTTACTGTGGCATTTAGAGCCTTCAAATCCCAAGACACCTACCAATCTTGTTTCTCCATGCACCTCATCTACATAGATCTCTCCCATTTAGCCAAATTAGTCTACTCCCTGTTTCCTGTCTCTAATGTGCTTTTATTCTGTCAAAATTCAAACCATTCTTAAAAGTACATCAAAAACTGTCTTTCACAATTTCCCCCCCCCTAAATCCCCCAAATATTATTGTGAAGACTTTAGAGTCCTAACATCACTTTATTTATATTTCTCTTAAGAGTAATAACCCATGTTTTTCCTTATAGTTACTGAGGGTTATTTTTGAGCTTACTTTTAGGAAGGTATATTTTGGGGTAGAAAGAAAGTTTCAGTTCATGGAATACATCTCCTTCATTTGACATAAGAAATTTGAGGGTCAGAAAGGATGGCAAAGTTCCTTGTACAAGGTTACACTGATAGTTAACTAGCAGAATCTAGATTTGACTCCAAATTCAGTGTTCTTGCCTTGAAGGCAAGATTTAATAATTGTATCTGCCAGTGTCTAAAATAAACTTCTCCAAATACTAGATACTTAACCCATTATAGATTTTTATATCTACCCATTTAAAAATATATCCAGCTAATTAACTAACTCATGCTAATTAATGATCACTAAAAATATAACTTATTTTCACTATTTGTTATGTGACAAAATCATGTTACTAAAATTCATCTTCAAAAAGCAAAATTAAGCAATAGAGAAATTCAAATTCTATCTAAACTTCCTTTCCTGAAGTTTTCTGTTAAGTAATTTTGGATGCTTAATTCCCAATGTAGATGAAGTTGGACAATAAATATCTTTATGTGGCCACATATGCTTCATATTTACATTATGTTTTTTTCATCCAACAACTAACAATGTTTAATAAAAATGTTTTTAAAAGAGAAACTTAAAATTCATTCTTGTCCCTTTATGGTAACTGAAAGACAGTTTGAACTTGTTAAAAAGGTTATATCAAAATCCAGAGAATTGAAAAACTAAGTTTCCTGTCTTACAAAACTTTCCAAAGAATTCACAAAAAGATTTTAAAACGTACCTGTCATCCAAGACAATAATAATTTCACCACTTTTAAAGGTGAGTTCATTGTCCTCAACTGCTTCAAAATCATACAAGGCTCTGACTTTTTTGGAAACCTTATGATTATTCAATTGAATTTCTGCTGATGGATATAAGGATTTCGTTTCTGTGTGCTGTTGCTTCTGTTCTTGCAAAGATAATTCAATAGCTAAGTTTGGAAAATTTTAAAATAAAAAACAACAATTAACTTTCTCTAACAAGTTTGCAATGAAGTCTAAAAATAAAAACTAAAGGGTTTCATACACTTTTTAATATCCAATAGGAGTCATGCTGTAATGCTGGGTTTAACTAACTAACAATGAAGGTAACATTCACAAAGAGGAATTGCTAGAAAATTCCCTTGAAAATAAACTTTTTGATGATTATCAGCTTGTATTTTAACACAAGAGGTCCAGATCTTTAAAAATACAACATGGATTTTGTTATTGAGAGTCTGGACAATTTCCCACACAATACAAATCCATGAACTCATGTAGCTGAAGACTATTATCCACTTTTATCAGAAATAAAGTGTTGGTGGTGCTGAAATCAGGAAGATAGTGTTAACATAAAGATATTGACATAATATGTATACTGGGATATAAGGAGAAAAAATTTAAGTTATCTGAAGGTACTGCACCAAGTAATGAAATCCAACAATGTCGATGAGTTATAATGGAGCTAATTTTTCCCCTTTTATTATTTTTTTTGTTCTCACATTTTTTTTTATTAAAGGCTTTTATTTTCAAAACATATGCATGGATAATTTTTCAACATTAACCCTTGCAAAACCTTGTGTTCCAATTTCCCCCCCCTTTCCTCTACTGCCTCTCCTAGATGGCAAGTAGTCCAATATATGTTAAACATGGTAAAAATATATGTTAAATCCAATATATGCATACATATTTATACAATTATCTTGCTGCACAAAAAAAATCAAATCAAACAGGAAAAAAAATGACAAAGAAAATAAAGTGCAAGCAAACAACAACAAAAAAGTGAATATACTATGTTGTGGTCCACACTCAGTTCCTAGTCCTTTCTCTGGGTGTAGGTGGCTCTCTTCATCACAAGATCATTGAAACTGATTTGAATCATCTCATTGTTGAGGAGAGCCATGTCCATCAAAACAGATCATCATATAATCTTATTGTGGTTGTATATATTGATCTTCTGGTTCTGCTCATTTCATTTAGTATCAATTCATGTAAGTTAGAGCTAATTTTTTATCCAAATCATTTCTTTCTACAATTTCAGAGTTCCTTTTGCATTTTTTGGTCCATATGAAGCTTTATAATAATTACCATTTTATAGATTTCTAGATTTGAGGGGGTTCTTAGAAGACAGTAAATCCAATTCTTTCTTTTTTTACAAATAAGAAAACTGAGGCACGGTGAAATCACTTGGTCAGGGTAACAAAGCTATCATGTGTCTGAGGTAGGATCTGAACCCAGCTCTTTCTGACTCCAATAACTTATTCATGTTGTCTCTAAAAGAAAACACCTGAACAGGCATTTAAAAAGAGTAAATACAAAAATTTTAATAAAGAATCACACTTTTAAATTTACCTTTAGCTATATCTTCATCTTCTTTGCTTTTATTGGATGATGTACCATTCTTAGCAGCATTTGAAAGCGTCTATAGAGGCAATAGCAAAATAAAGTTACTTTTAAGATACATAAATTATTTGCATATAATGATTTTTTTCAAGTCTGCCATTTATATTCCTTTTTTTAAAAATACAAATGAAGTTCTTAACCGTATAATTCTAAACCATAATCAATAATTTTCAGTCATGTCAGACTCTTCATGATGCTATTTGGGGTTTTTTGGCAAAGATGCTAGAGTGCTTTGTTATTTTTTTCTCTGGTTCATTTTACAGATGAGAAAACTAAGGCAGGCAGGGTTAAGTGAGTTGCCCAAGGTTACATACTTAGTAAGTAGCTAAGGCCACATTTGAATTTAGGTCTTCCTGACTTCAGGCCTGGCACTCTATCCATGTGTCATCTATCTGCCCAAAATTCCAGTTTACCAACCTTTTAAATTCTAAGATCTACAGACATACTCCATACGCAAGAATAATCATAGCTTAGATTTCATGATCACCCACAACTGATATCTCTGAGAACTCAATTATCTGTGCCACTAATTCATCATTTACTATATACTGATTTATACTGAGTTATCTTTTCACGTGACTTAATCCTATCTGTCAATTAGATCATAAACTCCATAAAGGCAGGGATTGTCTTATTCTTTCTATTATATATAGTACTTGCCACATAACAGATATTCATTAATAATGGTTTGGGGAAAGGGGTGTTTTTGTTTAAAATACATATATATGTATATATTTTTCCAATTTTTCTAAACTATTTTTATGCTTTTACATATTCTACAAATCATATTACCTGTAATCCTGTTGAAGGAAAAGTAATTCCTTCTTCTTTCATGGATTTAATAGTTGCAGATATCAGGCTAAACTGTGGATCTTTCTGGAATTCTTCTGACCACTCCACCATTAGAGATTTCAGCTTTTCACATACTTTTGGATGAGCCTGATATGATTGGAGAGCAAAGAAAAAAAAGACTTGTGTAGTCTTGTATATGTGTACTTAAATTACAAATGACAATGATCATATACACAATTGTGTATGTATGTATGTACATATACATACATAAACACATATGATTGTGTATACCACATATGTAGCCATTTAAATAGAAAACTCATCTTTTATATTAAATGTGACAAAGTTTACAGTCTCTCTGAGGTAGCAAATTGATAAATATCAAATAAGTCAAAAGAAGAGCTATGGCATCTTCCAAAATTACATGGATTCTGAAGTTTCATCATAAGAAATATATATCTTTTATGGTAACTCAACAAGTAACTGCATTTTATATTCATATTCCCAAGAAAAATACTTAAGACATATACTACATTAATTAGAATGGAAATTTTTGGCATTTGCCCAAAATGATTATGGAACAATTTCTCTGCACCATTAGATTGGGAGAGATAGTATTAAAACAAGGACTCTCTGATCAGTATTTTCAGATTGGCACATATGTGCAAGACCACTCTTCATGTCTTATTAGACATGAATTTGTCTTAAAAATATATTCGCCCTTCAAAGCATTTCCTGATACCACAAGTTGAAAGTGATCTCTTCCTTTGGCAAATGCTATTAGAGCTCTGTGTCTAAGCCTTACTTCCACCGCATCACATTCTATCATATTCATTCGTGTATATGTTGTATCTGCTTCATCCTCAAATTATACAATGACTTTTTTCAGAAAAGGGACCATGAATTATTTTGTCTTTGTAGTCAGCATATCTGACCAGTGTTTGCTAAACTGACCTATTAAAACAAACAGTTTTCTGATGAAAATAAATTGTGAGACAAAGTCTTTGACATAGATATTAAATATTCTATTTAAATATTAAAAAAATTAAAAGAAATATTTAAAAAATTATTTAAAAAATTTAAAAGAAATATTAAATTTCTCAGGAAAACAAGTGATGATGGTACAATGTTAAAGAGCTGAATCTCCATGTCACATGAAAGTCATCTCAATAATGTTATGTACCAAATGTGCAGAGGTTACGGCCGTTAAATATTTTGGGGAAGGAAAGGATCAATTTTACTATGGTATCTTAAAATTCCTGTTTGTTCAAAAATTACCTTATTTTTTATCACTCCACGTACTTCAGTTGCAAAATCACGAGAACACACTTCTAAATGAAATATCTTTCCACAATTTGATACACAGGCTCCAAGAAGCTGTTAAAAAGAAATATAATTTTCAAGATATAACTTTAAAATATAAATGTTAATTTCTAAAATTTAAAAGAAATATACTCAATATTCACATCAAATAATGATCAATTTTAACTTACAGTTAGTGCTTGCAGAGCAACATGAGGAACTTTATGATTTACCCTTTTCATTATGGCTTTCAGACAGTCTCTTGCTCTAGAAAAAATTTAATCAATTTAAATTCAGTATTTCTGCATAAATACACTAGTATACATATGTGCATATCTTTTCCTATAATCCCATCAGTTCAAACAGAATTGTGAATTTAATGCAAGCTTTAAAAACAATTTTAGTTAATTACTATCTTACAAATGAAGCACCTTAAGCATAACCCAAGGGTACCACTCTCTATGCTGAAGAATAATCTTTGACAGGGCTAGACAACAAATTAATCAACAGGCATTTATTTGGTTCTTACTACATATCTGACACTATTTTCTCTCAAGGAGTTTAATCTATTGTACATGCTATATGTAATATGTACAATCTATGTAATGCAAATACTAATACTTATGCAGCACTATGTGCCAGAAACTGTACTAAGTAAACACTTTATAATTGTTAAATTATAAATAATTATTTTATTTTTATTATTAGCTCATTTGAGTCTCACAATAACCCTGGGATGCAAATGCTATTATGATGTCCATTTTACAGATGAAGAAACTGAGGCAAAGGTTAAGTGATTTGCTCAAGGTCACATATCTAGTAAGTGTCAGAGGCCAAATTTGAACTCAGGTCTTCTTGACCCCAGGCCTAGAACTCTGTTCACTGTTTAAGCAATTGGAGGAATAGGGAAACATTTTCGTAGAAGATAGTGTTTGAACTGAGATTTGAAGGATAAGAGGAATTCTATATGAAACAGAAGTTAAGAAAAAGCACACTAAAGGTATGGAGGTTGGGATATTTAAGACCCAAGGACAAGAGATAAAGTACCACATGTGAGGAACAAAGAGAATGTAGATTTGGCTGAACTACAGAGTATTGTAAAGGGAGTAATAAAGGGAGTAATATATAATGAGGTTGGAAAGATGGGTTGAAGTCAGAATGTGAAGGCTCTAAAACTCCAACACTAGTTTACTGATTAGGGAATGACATGTTCTCTCTTACACTTAAGGAAAATCACTTTGGCAGACTAGACTAAAGTGGAGAGATTGGAGTCAGAACATCCAAGTAGGAGGCCACTGCAATATTTTAGGCAAAAGTTGATAAGCACCTGATTTAAGTTGGTAGTTGTATAAGCAAAGGGTCAGATGTGAGAGATGTTACAAAGACAGAAACAGCAAGATCCAGGAATTTATTGGATATATAGGTTAAAAGTGAGAAATTGAAAGGAATGCCAAGGTTTCAAAACTGGGTCTTAGAAGCCTGGTGATGGCCTTACTAGAAAAAGAGACATCTGAAGATCAAGAAATTTGGGGAGAAAAGATAATGAGTTCTGTTTTGAATATGATACATCCTGGTGAAGTCACCAGGATATACAATTTGAAATGTCCAATAGGTTATGCAATTGGTGCCGTAAGAGTGGAACTCAGGAAAGAGACTAAAGCTAAATATAAAGATGTAAAGTCACCTACATAGAGCTGATAAATTAAATTCACATGTTGATAAGTTTACCAAAAGAAAGAACGAGAGAGAGAAAGCACCCAACATTGAGTCATGGGGAACACCCACATTTAGGAGATACGACATGAATCATGAGACAAAAAATTAAATTAAGGAAAAAGCAATGCCAAAAAAAATTTTTTTTTAACCTCAAAGGAAGAGATAGATGACTAACAGTGTCACATACAGTAGAGAAGTCAAGAAGGACAAACACTGAGAAAAGAATGTGGAAATGCTGCTTTAAGTTCATGAGAACTTTGGTAAAAATAGTTGCAGTTGAATTATGAAGTCAGGAGTCAAACTGCAGGAAGTTAGAGAACAAGAGAAGAAACAATGAGAATAAGCAGTTTTTTTTCTTGGAGAATGACTGTGAAAGGGAGAGAAGTATGGGACCATATCTTAGTGGAGGGGAAAGCAGGATATAATAAAGTTTTTCAAGGATAGGGGAGATGAGTATAGGGAAAAAAACAGCTGATTGAGAAAAGCTGAAGATGAGAAAGAAAATAGGAATTCCAAGATCAGAGAAAGGATTGGAAAATCATTCAGGGGCAATCTGCTAGAGACAAGAGGGGAGAAGATAGCATTAATGGTTCATGAAGATAGAAAACAGCCACTTCCTTATCAGAGACTAGAAGACAGGAGAGAGTGAGGGATAATGTCGAGAGGTTTTGAGATTAATTATAAGGAAAAAGAAATTTAGTGTTAATGGCTTCAATTTTCTCAGTAAAGAGGCAAAGACCATAGCTGAGAGAGCAGGGAAGAAGAAATAGTTAAGTTGAGGTGAAAAAAATAAAGTTAAGGAACACTACTGTGGGAAGTGAGAGTACGATTTAATTAAGTTTGAACAAAAGAATTGTCTTGCTGTAGGGAGGACCCTGTTGAAGTTAAATAAAAATAATTATGGTAGATCTAGTCAGAAAAGATGTGTGACTACCTCCAGTTCCATTCAACTGCATGTTCATACAAGTAAAAGGGGAAGGAGCAGAGAGATACCCTCATAGTCCTTGGGGAACTTTCTAAATGTAATTTAATATGTAATTTTCATTTACCTGTAATCTGTCCAATGAGGTTTGTCTCCTTAAAGGACATATGAAATTATGACTGTTTAATTCTTCAACTTTTATGACACTGAAAGAAACATTGCTATGTCCATAAGGTACTTGTTTCCTAGTTTAAGTCCTCTAACTCACAGTCCCTGAGACTCAGACTAACTCAATGCTATGAGACACTGGGAGATGTTTGTCATTACAATTTTCAGATGAAGAAATTGAAACTATTTCTGGTCACATGAAAAGGTGCTCCAAGTCACTATTGATCAGAGAAATGCAAATTAAGACAACTCTGAGATACCACTACACACCTGTCAGATTGGCTAAAATGACAGGAAATGATAATGATAACTGTTGGAGGGGATGTGGGAAAACTGGGACACTGATACATTGTTGGTGGAACTGTGAACGGATCCAACCATTCTGGAGAGCAATTTGGAACTATGCTCAAAAAGTTAAACTATGCATACCATTTGACCCAGCAGTGTTTCTACTGGGCCTATATCCCAAAGAGATTTTAAAGGAGGGAAAGGGTCCCACATGTGCAAAAATGTTCGTGGCAGCCCTTTTTGTAGTGGCAAGAAACTGGAAATTGAAAGGATGCCCATCAATTGGAGAATGGTTGAATAAATTATGGTATATGAATGTTATGGAATATTATTGCTCTGTAAGAAACGACCAGCAGGACGATTTCAGAGAGGCCTGGAGAGACTTGCATGAACTGATGCTGAGTGAAATCAGCAGAACCAGGAGAACATTATACACAGCAACAAGACTATATGATGATCAATTCTGATGGACATGGTTCTCTTCAACAATGATGTGATTCAAACCAGTTCCTATTGTTCAGCGATGAAGATAGTCATATACATCTAGAGAGAGGCCTGTGGGAACTGAGCGCGGACCACAACACAGCATTTTAACGCTTTCTGTGAATATCTCCATGCATTTTGTTTTCCTTCTTAGGTTGTTTTTTCTTCTTCTCTTTCTAGATCTGATGTTTCTTATGCAGTAAGATAACTGTATAGATATGTATACATATATTGTATTTGTCATATAATTTATCCTATTTAGCATGTATTAGATTACCTGTCATCTAGGGGTGGGGAGTGGGGGGAAGGAGGGGAAAAGCTTGGGAAAAAAAAAGTTTTTGCAAAGGTCAATGTAGAAAAATCACTCATATGTTTTGTAAATAAAAAGCTTTATGAAAAAAAAAAAAAAAAGAAGTTTGTCATTAGTCCAGTCACTGTCCCTACTCAGAGGAATTCTATCATGCTCTAAAAATATATATATAGTAAGGAGAAAGAAAGTCAGGTTATTTTAATGAACTCCCTTTGAAATAATAACTTTTTTTTTGTAATTATGTTTTCACTAGCACAAGAATATTAGAATTTAATCCCAAAAGAAGGGATTGTGGACAAAATATTATTTCTTCATTACTATCACTGAATCTAGCTTTAAGTGGCTAGAAAATTTTCTAACCCAAAAGCTGACTATAGAGATCAGGCTGACTTCAAAGATACTCCAAGGAAAGCCAAATGGTTATAAGGAATATTTCGATCTTACCCGGTGCTTGTTTTAGGTCCACCCAAAAGAAACTGATTTATATGTTGACAAAGATCTCAAATCGCCCTTCTCCCTTCTTTCTATTGCTCACCAGGCAAATGTACTTAAGCCCTTGTTTGAACTGTATGTAATGAAAGCTCACAAAGTCTCCTGGAGGAAATCATATCTTCTTTCCAGCACTCTCCCTATTAAATATCCTAACAAATTTCTGAGGCATAGAAAGAGGAAGTTTTATTCAGAAAGAACTGTCAGTTTTTGATCAAGGAAGTAGAACACTTGTGGGTAGATAATGAGATCTAGTCAAAACAGAGAAACATAAGGAATTTAAAGATGAAAACATTATCTGGTGGTTGTTTTTTTTCTCCCCCAGAACAGTTGATTTTGAGATGGAAAATCATCTATAACAAAAATTCTATTCAAGTAGTGAGTATGATCCAGTCAGTGACTGGTCAGTGACACCATGTCTAAAATTCACTCGCTATCATCTAATTAATCTGGTGGAAGACTAATAGCAATGCCTAGCTTAAGTAGACATTTCCCAAATAATGAGTTATATTCTTTAAGACTGTTCCATATTTAGACAACAAATTCCTAACTGACTCCAAGTTTCCTTCACTTTTCAAAAGCAGAGCTAAAGGAACAAACCTGCAGACTCAGCTTTTCCCCCCTTGCTCTAAGCTCTCAAACAAAGCATCTTATCCCTGTCAGCACTTTACTTTTGTCTCTGTTCTCCCTCATTTCCCAGCCTCCAGTAAGCTCTCTTTTTCTTACATTTATTTGCAACAGGTTGCAAAAGATATACTAGACACCAGAAGGAAAAGATTCAGACATACCCAATTATAACCAATCATCTTACCCATTAGGAGTACTCCCAACTTTATCACATATATCCATAATAAGCCCCCAGTCTTCACTGGTGTTATATTCATTTGTAGCCTTTTCTGCAAGAAAAGAGAAAACGCTTTACAGAATGCCAAAGTATATATAAAGAAGCAACAGTTGAAGAAAACGCCTATTTTTCGTCCACTTAAAGACAAAACAGCATGGAGAAATTCCATTAATATTGAGTAATTTCTCTTCATCCTAATTTTAAATGTCAAAATACTATTAGAAGTACAGAAGACAATACTGTTAATCTGAATAAATTGAAACTATACATCTAACATAAGGTACACAATCCCATCAAACACTTCCTACCAAACAATAGTAAGGGGCGGGAAGGGAAAAGAACCTTAGAAAATAACCAAGGTTTTAAAGCATGAAAGGATTATAGTATTACTACCACAGTTTTAACAAAATTTCAACATTCGGAAAAAATACATTACTTTTTCTTAGTATTATACAAAAATTATCATACCAGTAACACTAATTTTTGTGTCAAATAAAGCAAAATGAGGATAATGACAATATATGGGAAAAGGAGATGAGAAAGAACCAGAGTATATTTGTAAAAAACAAGTAACAATTTATAGCTACCCTTCATCACTAAAAACTAGGATACTCTAGTGAATGTGGAACAAGAAAAATACACTGGATCCCTAAATGTCTTAATCATAGAATAATACTTCTGAAGCTTCTAGGTAAATAATGTATGTTGTGTGTACTGAACAATACCATAATTTAATGAATGCCATTAGCCCAGAGGGTTAATACATGTGAGTTATATTACAGCAAATGTTACTCATTATTCATAACTTTTGGGGAAAAAATTAAAGCACATTGATTTACACACTACATCTGGCATCAATGTTTGACTATCTACAAACATCAGAATAACTACTCAAAAAAACCCAAATAGATCCTATAAAATTTGAAGGTTTTATGAAGGCTTACCAAAAGGAAAGCTCACATCTTGGTGAGCTAAGCAGTTGATTGCCTACTTGGGAATATTTTAAACAAGAGAAAATTTAAATATTATAATTAAGAAACCATTGTTTTAAAGCATGTCACATTGCCTGGTGATAGGACCATTTACCATATGCATCTCTCATCATCTGGTCTCACATGCACAGAGGGAGACAGTATTTAAGGAGACCTCCTGAGGACTTAAACTTTAAATTTCCAGGAGTTTCGGTAGGTATAAATCATAACATTTCATTACTACCTTTTTATTACTGAATATAGAGAATATTGAACAAGCAGTGAGATACTTTTAAAAATTAAAACATTATAAAGAAACACTTTGTCAATATCCATGAGGCACAAAAAAGCTCTCTTCAGAGCCCATTATGTTTTAAAATACAGATTTAATAAGAATCTGAGCCCATCTGTTAAAACACTGGTAAAAATATGCTCTATCAACTATAAAGAACACCAATTCTGAGAACAGACTAACCATGTTATGTATTTTCTATATCTTTCTTTGATTGGATTTCAAAATGAATTTTTAACAGCCTTTGAAACAAATTATCGATATCATAACTCACAATGAGGTCTTCCCTTGCTAACCTTTTGTGACCGTCAAATATTTGCAGATTATTCTCATCTAGTCTGGCACATAGTAAGCCTTTGATAAACATTTTTACTTTATCAGTCATTAAACTCCTAAATTATGTTACATAAGTGAATGGATTCAGCCTTTTCACTAACAGGGAAAATTCTCAATCAAGATGGATTTTTTTTTTAAAATCAGTATTTACTACTTTTTAACATCTGAAAATACACATTCCCCTGTTCTCCTATAGCGATACCTAACTGTGTCATGAAGGCTTTACCAGAAACACAAGCTCTGGAAGGCTTTTGCATATGGGACAGTAGTGGCAGAATATATATATCTATTATCTAAAGACTAGCTTAAGTTATAAAAAGTTATAAAAAACTTAACTGTTCATCAAGGGATGATTCTTTTTGACCACAAGGCCTCAAAAACTTGCTAAGATGTTGCAATCTATGATAGTGATAGAAGTACCTAGACCAATAAAACCACAGATCTTAAGATGCATTCTAATATGTATATCTGTATATACAAATACACACAGCTAGGTTTTTATACTTACTATGTCTCTGTTTATTAATTTTAATTACATTTATATTCTATATTTATTTTTATATTTAATATGTCTTACAGCTCAAAGATATAATGATTAAATAATGGAATTCTAAAATTGGAACTATACAGATTGAATTAGCTAGAAGGCTCAGGAAATGAAGTGCTCAATTTACCTGATTGTTCTACTAAGTTTAAAAAAGAAAAGGACTCTATTTGCTGCTTCAAACTTAAAAAAAAAAAAAAAAAGCCTTAGAGTAACCTCTGGCTATAGTCTCCTGAACATAATCTATTCTTATACCAAAGGTCTTACGCGTCATTATCCTACACAAGAATGCTTAATAAATGTTTGGCATGATATAGCTGAAAATAGTTGATTTTAGAATGAAGACTTGGGTTCAGATCCAGGCTCTTCCATGTGCTTGGCATATGATTGACAACTGAGATGTAGAATGAGGATGTTGGAGTCTATGATCTTCAAGTTTTCCTCTAGTTGAAAATCTAAGATATATAACTGAATAAATGATATATCACTATACAATATTACATATGTAGAAGGGAGAAAATTAGTATAGATATAGCTCTTTCACTAACACTAGAGGTAATGATTCTCAATTAACATGTAGTGGATATCCTGCCATCTAGGGGAGGGGTGGGGAGTAGGGGGGAAAAACTGTAACAGAAAGCTTTGTAAGGGTTAATGTTGAAGAATTACCCATACATATGTTTTGCAAATAAAAGTTTAAATTAAAAAAAAAGAATATTTGTTTTAAAATAAATTTCTCGGGGCGGAGCCAAGATGGCGGAGTGAAAGGGTGACTCTGCGTCCTCCTCCGAACTTCTCTCAAATCAACAATAAAATAAGCCTCTGATCTTCAAGTCAACGAATCAGGAAATATTTGGATACTGCTTGCAGATATCTCTGAAAAACTTCACATCAGGTTTGTCTAGCTCGGACAGAGGGATAAACAGAGGACTCCGGTGTCAGAGAACTCTGGTGGAGGCCAGAAGTGAGGGTGGGACTCAGCTCAGCTCAGCTCAGAGTGGCAAAAAACTCCAAACTCCAAA
>JAJPUD010018358.1:673-20050 GCA_023553655.1 Myrmecobius fasciatus | reverse complement strand
TATGGTTTTCTTCACTGAACAACTGGAACTGGTTTGAAACATTACATTGTTGAAGAGAGCCATCTCCATCAGAATTGATCATCATATAGTATTGTTGTTGCCGTGTATAATGATCTCCTGGTTCTGCTCATTTCACTCACCATCAGTTCATGCAAGTCTCTCCAGGCCTCTATGAAATCATCCTGCTGGTGGAATATTATTGTTTTGTAAGAAACAACCAGCAGGATGATTTCAGAGAAGCCTGGAGAGACCTGCATGAACTGATGCTAAGTGAAATGAGCAGAACTAGCAGATCAATATAAATGGCAACAACAAGAGTATATGATCATCAGTTCTGATCCACATGGTTCTCTTCAACAATGAGATATTTCAAACCAGTTCCAGGTGTTCAGTGATGAAGAAAGCCATATAAACCCAGGCAGAAGCTTATGGGATCTGAGGGTGGACCACAATATAGCATTTTCGCACTCTCTATTGATATTTGCTTACATTATGTTTTCCTTCTCATATTTTTTATAGATCTGATTTTTCTTGTACAACAAGATAACTGCTTAAATATGTATACACATATTTGATTTGTCAAGTATTTTAACATAATTAACATGTATTAGACTACCTTTCATCTAGGGGAGGGGGTGGGGGAAAGGAGAAAGGCATTTGTAACAGAAAGCTTTGCGAAGGTCAATGATGAAAAATTATCCATGCATATGTTTTTCAAATAAAAAGCTTTAATAAAAAAATTTTACCATGTATTAATAGGTACTTAAAAATCAAATGCAGAAAGGCAGAAATAGTAAATGCATTTCTTTCAGACAATGATGCAATAAAAATCACATGCAATATAAGGCCAGGAGAAAATAGACCAAAAAGCAAGTGGAAACTAAATAATCTCATCCTAAAGAATGAATGGGTGAAATAGCAAATCATAGACACAATTAATAATTTCATCCAAAAGAATGACAAAAATGATACAACATACCAAAATTTGTGAAATGCAGCCAAAGCAGTAATAAGGGGAAATTTTATATCTCTAGATGCTTACTTGCATAAAACAGAGAAAGAGAAGATCAATGAATTGGGCTTGCAACTAAATAAGCTAGAAAAAGAACAAATTAAAAACCCTCAATCAAATACCAAACTTAAAATTCTGAAAATAAAAGGAAAGATTAATAAAATTGAAAATAAGAGAATCATTGAATTAATTAATAAAACTGAGTTGGTTTTATGGAAAAAACTTACAAAATAGATAAACCTTTATTTAATTTGATTAGAAAAAGGAAAAAAGAAAATCATATTATTAGTCTCAAAAATGAAAAGGGAGCACTTTCCCCCAGTGAAGAGGAAATTAGAGCAATAATTAGGAGTTATGTTGCCCAAGTATATGCCAATAAATTTTATAATCTAAATGAAACGGAGGAATATCTACAAAAATATGGATTACCCAGGTTTACAGAAGAAGAAATAAATTATTTAAATAACCCATTTTTGAAAAAGAAATAGAACTAGCTATTAATCAACTCCCTAAGAAAAAATCTCCAGGGACAGATGGATTTACATGTGAATTTTACCAAACATTTAAAGAACAATTAACTCCGATACTATATGAACTATTTGAAAAATAGGGAAAGAAGGCATTCTACCAAATTCCTTTTATTACACAAATATGGTGCTAAAATCTAAACCAGTTAGGGTGAAAACAGAGAAAGTAAATCATAGACCAATTTCCCGAATGAATATTGATGCAAAAATCTTGAACAAAATATTAGCAAAGAGATTACAGAAAGTCATCCCCAGGATAATATACTGCAATGTAGTAGGATTTATATCAGGAATACAGGGCTGATTCAATATTAAAAATAATTATTATAATTGACTATATCAATAACAAAACTAACAAAAAACATATAATTATCTCAATAGACGCAGAAAAAGCATTTGATAAAATCCAACATCCATTCCTATTAAAAACACTAGAGAGTATAGGAAGAAATGGGCTTTTAAAAAAATGATCAGTAGCATCTATTTAAAACCATCAGCAAGCATCATATATAATGGGGACAAACTAGACCCATTCCCAATAAGATCAGGAGTGAAACAAGGCTGCCCACTGTCACCATTACTATTTAATATTGTATTAGAAATGTTAGCTTTGGCAATAAGAGAAGAAAAAGAGATAAAAGGAATTAGAGTAGGTCATGAGGAAAACAAATTATCACCCTTTGCAGATGATATGATAGTATACCTAGAGAACCCTAGAGAATCAGCTAAGAAATTATTAGGAATAATTCGCAACTTTGTAAAGTTGCAGGATATGAAATAAATCCACATAAATAATGAGCATTTTTATATATTACCTCCAAAATCCAGTAGCAAGAGAAACAAAAAGAAATTCCATTTAAAAATAGCTGTTGATAGTATAAAATATTTGGGAATCTATCTGCCAAGGAAAAGTCAGGAACTATATGAACAAAACTACAAAAAACTTTCACATAAATAAAGTCAGATCTAATCAGCTGGAAAAATATCAAGTGCTCAAGGATAGCCTGAGTGAATATAATAAAAATGACAATACTATTTAAATTAATCTACTTATTAATGTCACATCATCAAACTCCCAAAAATTATTTTACAGATCTAGTAAAAATAATAACAAAGTTCATCTGGAAGAACAAAAAGCCATGAATTTCAAGGGAATTAATGAAAAAAAAAGTCAATGAAGGTGGCCTAGTTGTGCCAGTCTTAAAAATATAAAGCAGCGGCCATCAAAACCATTTGATACTAGCTAAGAAACAGAGTAGTTGATCAGTGGCATACGATAGGTTCACAGGACAAAATAGTCAATAACTATAGCAATCTAGTGTTTAACAATCCCAAAGACCACAGCTTTTGGAATAAGAGCTCACTATTTGATAAAAACAGCTGGGAAAATTGGAAACTAGTGTGGAAGAAATTAGGGCTTGACCCACACCTAACACCACATACCAAGATAAGATCTAAATGGGTTCTTGATTTAGACATAAAGAGTAATGTTGTAAGCAAATTAGAAGAATCAGATCTGTGAAGAAGGAAGGAATTTTTGTCCAAAGAATAACTGTCACTCATAATTGAATACCAAATGGATAATTTTGATTATATTAATTTTAAAATATTTTGTACAAACAAAACAAATGCAGACAAGATTAGAAGGCAAGCAAGAAAATTTGGAAAACATTTTTACATTTAAGCGTTCTGATAAAGGCTTCATTTCTATAATATATAAATAACTGACTCAAATGTATAAGAATTCAAGCCATTCTCCAATTGATAAATGGTCAGAGAATATGAAAAGATAATTTTCAGATGAAGAAATAAAACCATTTCAAAACATATGAAAAGGTGCTCTAAATAACTATTGATCAGAGAAATGCAAATTAAGATAAACGCTGAGATATCACTACACACCTCTCAGACTGGCTAAGATGACAGGAAAAGATAATGATGAATCTTGGAGGAAATGTGGGAAACCTGGGACAATAATGAAATTTTGGTGGAAATTTCCAAAGAGCAATTTGTAACTGTGCTCAAAAAGGTTTCAAACTGTACATACCCTTTGACCCAGCAGTGTTTCTTTCTACTGGGCTTGTATACCAAAGAGATCTTAAAAAAAAGGAAAGGGACCCACATGTGCAAAAATGTTTGTGGAAACCCTTTTTGTAATGGCTAGAAACTGGAAACTGAGTAGATGCCCATCAATTGGAGAATGGCTGAACAAATGATGGTATATGAATGTTATGGAATATTATATTTCTATAAGAAACAATCAGGAGTATGATTTTAGAGAGGCCTGGAGAGATTTACATGAATTGATGCTAAATGAAATGAGCAGAACCAGGAGATCATTGTACATAGCAACATCAATATTATACAACAATCAATTCTGATGAACATGACTCTTTCCAACATTGAGATGATTGATGCCAGTTTCAATGATGCTGTGATGAAAAAGGCCATCTATACCCAGAGAGAGGACTGTGGGAGCTGAATGTGGATCACAACTTAACTCTTTTTGATGTTTTTTGCTTGCATTTTGTTTCCTTACTTATTTTCTTTCCTTTTTGATCTGATTTTTCTTGTGCAGAAAGAGAATTCTCTAAATATGTTTGCACATATTGGATTTAACATATATTTGAACATGTATAACATATATTGGATTACTTCCCATCTAGGGAAGGGGTGAAAGAAAGGAAGGGAAAATCTGAAACCAAAGGCTATGCAAGAGTCAATCCTGAAAAATTGTCCATGCATATGTTTTGAAAATAAAAAGCTTAAAAATGAAAAATAATGAAAAAAAATGAAGTGAGAAAGAGGGAAGCCATGGGAGGAGGAAGGGAGAGATAAAATGGAGGAATTTTTTTCACATAAAAAGGTATTCAAAGGAGAGAATTTACAAAAGTGGGAGACAAGGTAGGGGAAGTTAATGGGCAATAATTGAACATCACTCTCATCAGGTTCACAGAAGGAAGAATATATATATATATATACATATGTATATATATATATATGTATATATACACATATATATAATATGAATGTGTGCATATGTACATGTGTGTATCTGTGTGTCTGTGTGCCTGTGTGTGTATAAAACACACAGTTGCATGTAGAAAATTATCTTATCCAATAGAGAAATAGTAGGAGCAGGGAATATGAGAAAGGATGTAGAATGACAAGAAGAAGAACAGATGAAAGAAGCAGTGATTAGCAGTAAAATAGATTTTTGAGGAGGAACATGTTGGGGAGATATAGACAGAGACAGAGACACAGAAAGATAAAGAGATAGAGAGAGACAAAGAGAGAGACAGAGAGGAAAGAAGAAGAAAAAGGTAGAAGAAAAAGGAGTAGGAGGTAGAGGAGAAGGAGAAGAATAAAAACAAGGAGTAGAACAAGAAGAACAAGAGCAAAAAGAAAAACATAAAGAAAAATGAATAAAATGCAGGGAAATAGTCATCACAAGTATAAATATGAAAGGAATGAGCTCACCAAAAAAGGAGAAGTAGAGAAGGTGGAGCCAAGATGGCAGAGTAAAGGCAGGGACTAGTCTGAGCTCTCCCCCAAATCCCTCCATATACTTTAACATAATGACTCTAAACAAAATTGAGAGCAGCAGAACCCACAAAAAGACATAATGAAACCACCATCCAACCCAGGCCAGCTTGGAAGGTCGGCAGGAGAAGTCTGTCACACAAGGGGGACGGGGAGTGAAATCCAGTGGGGGCCGAGCCAGCACAGCTCCAGCAAACCAGGAGTCGACCTTGGAAACCACTGAATCAGCAGTGGCAGCTGCAGCTTCCAGAGCTCTCAGCCCACAGACAGTAAGGAGGTTGAATAACTGTTCAGAAGGTGATTACATGGGTCTTCTTTCTAGCACTGAGGCACGACTCTGTTGCTTTGTCCGTACTAGAATCCGGGTGGCAGTCCTGTGTGGCAGTGCTAAGGCTAGAAGAATCACTATCTCATGCAGAGCCTGCAGCCAGAGTAGAGTGAGGACCTTCTTCACAGGGCCAAGGCAGAAAAGAGTGCTTGTGGTCGCTTACAGACCAGAATATAGGACAGGAGAGTAATAAATACTTCTCCTTAGATTGTGTCTTCAAAGAACTAAAAATGTACAGATCTCTAGAAGTATCTCTGAAAACATCTGTAAAAATTCCCTGAATATTGAGACATTACTCCCTCTACTCTGGAAGCAGAGTCTTACATTAACAAGGACTTAAAATTCAAGTCACAGCCTGGGAAAACAAGCATAGAACAGAAAAAGATTATGACCATAGAAAGAAATTACTATGGTGACAAGGGAGATCAAAACACACGCTTATAAGATGACAAAGTCAAAGCTCCTACATGCAAAGCCTCCAAGAAAAATAAAGTGGTCTCAAGCCATGGAAGAGCTCAAAATGGATTTTGAAAATTGAGCGGTAGAGGAAAATCTGGGAAGAGAAATGAGAGTAATGCAATAAGATAATGGAAAACAAGTCAGTATCTTGGCAAAAGATACTATCTTGAAAAACAAACTAGACAAAAGGTAAGGGAAGTACAAAAAGTCAGGGAGGAGAAGAATACCTTAAAATGAAGAATTGGTCAAATGAAAAAAAGAAATCCACTAAAGAAAGCAACTCCTTTATTTGGACAAATGAAAAGGAGGTTACAAAAATTATTACTAAAAAATTATTAAACTAACTGAAAGCGAAATACCCTCTTTCAAAAAATTGTCAAGGAAAGTGGCCCAGATGTTCTAGAACTAATGAATAAAATAGAAATGAAAAAAAATCCACCACTCACAAATTGAAAGAAATCTCACAATGAAAATTCCCAGGAAAATTATATTCAAATTCCCGAGCTCTTAGGTCAAGAGAAAATATTGCAAACAATCAGAAAGAAGCAAATCCAGTATTGTAAAGTCTCAGTCAGGATAGCACAAGATTGAGTGGCTTCTATATGAAAGGATTGGAAGACTTGGAATAAGATATTCCTGAGGACAAAGGAGCTAAGAGTACAACCAATAATCATCAGTCCGGCAAAAGTGAGTACAATCCCTCACGAGGAAATTGGACATTTATCATTCTGCACAAGAAAAATCAAATCAAAAAGGAAAAACATGAGAAAGAAAAAAAAAAACAAGCAAGCAAATAACAACAATAACAAAGGTGGAAATACTATGCTGTGATCCACATTCAGTGCCTATGGTCCACTCTCTGGATGCAGATGGCTCTCTCCACCACAGGTCTATTGGTATTGGCCTGAGTCACTTCATTGTTGAAAAGAGCCACGTCCATCACAGTTTTAGTTCTAATCACTTCACTTAACACCAATTCATCTTATATCTTTCCAGGTCTTTCTGAATTCATCCTGCTGATCGTTTCCTATAAAACAATAATATTCTAAAACATTCATATACCATAGTTATTGAGCCATTCCCCAACTGATGGACATCCATTCAGCTTCCAGTTCCTTGCTACCACAAAAAGGGCTGCTAACAAACACCTTTGCACATGTGTGTCCTTTGTCCTTTTTTATTATCCCTTTGGGATACAGACCCAGTGGAAACACTGCTGGATCAAAGGGTATGCAAAATTTGATAACTCTTTGGACATAGCTCCAAATTGCTTTCCAGAATGGTTGCATTAGTTCACAACTCCACCAACAATGTATCATTGTCCTAGTTTTCCCACATCTCCTCCATCATTTATCATTATCTTTTCCTGTCTTCTTAACCAATCTGAGACATGTTTAAGTGAGCTGTCTTAATTTGCATTTTTCTAATTAAAGTGACTAAGAGCACTTTTTCATATGACTAGAAATGGTTTTAATTTCTTTGTCTGAAAATTGTCTCTTCGTATTCTTTGACCATTTATCAGTTGGAGAATGGCCTGTTTTCTAATAAATTTGAGTTAATTCTCTACACATTTTAGAAATGAAGGTTTTTATAAGAATCCTCAGATGTAAAATGTTTTTCTCAGTTTTCTGCTTCCCTTCTCTCTTTTTTTTTCCTCACCAAAAAAAAATCAATGAGTTTTTTTTATTATTATTATTTCTGCTTCCCTTCTCATCTTGGCTTTTGTTTGTACAATATTTTTTAATTTAATATAATCAAAATTGTACATTTTGCATATCATAATATTCTCTAGTTCTTCTTTGACTATAAACTCACTCCTTTTCCACAGATCTGAGAGGAAGACTCTCCCTTGTTCTCCTAATTTGCTTTTAGTGTCACCCTTTAGTTCTAAATCATGAACCTGTTTCAACCTTCTCTTGCTATAGGGTGTTAGGCATTGCTCAATGCCAAGTTTCTGCTGTATTATTTTAGGTATTTTAAGAAATCAAACAAGAAAACTTTGTAAACCTCTTAGAACTAGAAAGCTAAGAGGAAATCTATAGTACATACCTAGAAAGAATCCCACAAAATGAAATATCCCATCAGCATTAAAGCCAAAAAATAAACAAGAAAGAGAAATAAGAAGGAATTTAACAAGCTTAAATTGTTTATCTTCTAATAGGGAAATTATATTTGTAACTCATAAACTTTTTCATTTTTTGGGACTTTTAGGTGAAAGATAGATAGATGACACAAAGGTTAGCTAAATGTGAAAAGATGATATATAAAAAATAAAATTAAGGATGAAAGAGGAATGTGCCAGGAGAAAAAGAAATGGAGACACAGAATTTGGTAAATTAGCATACATAAAAGAAGCAAGAAAAAGCATTTCAGTAGAGGGGAAGAGAGGGCAAGGAAGGAGGAGTGACTGAGCCTTACTTTCATCAGCACTGGCCCAAAGCAAAACAGACTGGGGCAGAGAGTGATCAGAAGAACAAGACTTTCGAGGACAGACAGAGTGAATGGAGAGAGAGAGAGAGAGAGAGAGAGAATAGAATAAATGAGAGAAATACATTCAGCAGGAGTAATTGTGAAAACAAGTTGAAGAAAATATCTTTGATAAAACCCTCATTTTTCAAACATATAGAGAACTGAGTCAAATTTATAAAAGTAGAAGCCATTCCTCTACTGATAAATAATCAAAAGAATGATTTTCAGATGAAGTATTCATACCTATCTATAGCCATATGAAACAAATGCTTTAATTTTTTGTTGATTGCAGAAATGCAAATTAAAACAATTCTGAAGTATGGGCATATACCTATTAGAGTGAGAAAAGGAAAATGACAAATGTTGGGAAGGATATGAGGAAAACGAGACATTAATGCACTGTTGGTGGAGATGTGAATCAATTTAACCATTGAGCAGAGCAATTTAGAATGATGCACAAAGAGCTATAAAATCATGTATATCTTTTGGCTCGGCAATATCACTCTTAGGTCTGTATCACGATGTTGGAGGGGTTGTTGAAGGATAAGAACATGAATTCATAGCAGGTAGAGCTGTGAATTAATCCAACCATTTTTCAAGCAATTTGGAATTATGCAAATAAAGTGACAATATGTTCATACTCTTTGACTCCATTGCTGACTTAATTCCCCAAGGAAGCCATGACAGGAAGAAGAGCCCTATATGCTGCAAAATATTGATAGCAAGAATTTTGTTGGTCACCATCAATGAAAAACAATTAGATGCCAATAGTTAATGGGGAACAGCTAAACAAATTAGGGTACATAAATGTAATAGAATATTACTGTACTGTAAGAAGTGATGTGCCTGGGGCAGCTAGGTGGCGCAGTGGATAGAGCACCAGCCCTGAAGTCAGGAAGGCCTGAGTTCAAATTTGGCCTCAGACACTTAACATTTCCTAGCTGTGTGACCCTGGGCAAGTCACTTAACTCCAACTGCCTCAGCAAAAAAAAAAAAAAAAAAAGAAGTGATGTGCCTGATGAATATGGAGGAGCATAGAAGGATCTACATGAACTGATGATGGAAATTGTTGTAAGTGGAACTAAGAAAACAATATACACATTTTCAAAGTACACACAAAGATAATTTTCAACATTCGCCCTTGCAAAACCATGTGTTCCAAATTTTAATCCCTCCCTATCTTCACCCCCATTCCTTAGACAGCAAATAATCCAATACAAGTTGACATGTACAAGTCTTCTAAACATATTTCCACATTTATCATTCTGCACAAGAAAAATCAAATCAAAAAGAAAAACATAAGAAAGAAAAAAAAACAAGCAAGCAAACAACAACAATAACAAAGGAGAAAATACTATGCTGTGATCCACATTCAGTCCCTATGGTCCACTCTGAATACAGATGGCTCTCTCCACCACAAGTTGCTTGGTATTGGCCTGAATCACTTCATTGTTGAAAAGTGCCAAGTCCATCACAGTTGATCATCACATAATCTTGTTGTTGCTGTGTACAATTTTTTTTAGTTCTACTCATTTCACTTCCCATCAGTTCATTTTACATCTCTCCAGGTCTTTCTGAAGTCATCTTGCTGATCATTTCCTACAGAATATTAATATTCCATAGCATTCTTACACCATCATTTTTCAGCCATTCCCCTACTGATGGGCATCCGCTCAACTCCCAGTGCCTTGCCTAAAAACACTTTTGCACTTGTGTATCCTTTTCCATTTCTATGATCACTTTGGGATACAGACCCCCAAGAGACACTATTAAAAGGATGAACAATTTTTTATTAAAGCTTTTTATTTGTATAACATATATATGGGTAGTTCCCCAACATTGATCTTTACAAAGCTTTCCATTACAAATTTTACCCCCAGTCCCCTCCCCTCCCCTAGATGGCAGGAAGTCCACTACATGTTAATAATGTTGAAATGCTTGAGAAGTTATGCAAGAAAAATCCTATCTACAAGAAAAAAAAAGAATCAGAGAAAGGCAACACAATGCAAGCAAATGTCAATAGAGATCATGAAAATGTTACGTTGCGGTCCATATTTCATTTCCCTCTCTCTGGGTGTATATGGTTTTCTTCAGTGAACAATTGGAACTGGTTTGAGACAATTCTTTGTTGCAGAGAGCCATGTCCATCAGAATTGATCATGTAATGTTGTTGTTGCTGTGTATGATGATCTGGTTCTGCTCGTTTCACTCAGCAAAGGATGAACAATTTGATAACTCTGTGGGAATAGCTCCTGATTGATCTCCAGAATGTTTGAATCAGTTCACAACATCACCAACAATGTATTAGTGTCCTACTTGCCCCACATCCCTTCCATCATTTATCATTATTTTTTCCTCTCATCTTAGCCAATCTGAGATGTGTCTAGTGGTACCTCAGAGTTGTCATAATTTTAATTTATCTAATCAAAGTGATTTAGAGCACTTTTTTATATGACTAGAAATGGTTTTAATTTCTTTTTCTGAAAATTATCTTTCATTGCTCAATGCCTACTTTCTGCCATACTATTTTCCTATTTTCCCAGCAATTTTTGTCACACAGTGAATTTTTATCTAAGAAGCTGGAGGCTTTGTAATCACAACCTTCTCTTAATGGAAACAAAACACCAAAATTCAAAAGTAAATGTAACAAATCATAAAGATCAATAATGATTCAAATAATGAGATCTCAGCACAAACCTCCAATGTACTCATTTGTGGAAAAAATATGCACAAGTGTTACAGATGGCACATGATTTCAGACAGCTTTAAAGTATCTGTAATTCAAATGAATTATTTTTTCTTTTCAAAATATATTATACAGAGCAATTGTTTGCTAGCTTGGGGAAGATGGAGGTAAGGGAAAGAGGGAGAAATCAAGTAAAACTTAAAATTTTACAAAAATAAATGCTGAAATGTATCTTTACACTTAAATGAAAATAGGGCATATCAGCTGGTTATCTGGGAGTGGGAGGCTAGGGATATATTAGATAACTAAGATCATATAATGTACATATAAAAATGTAAAATTATTTTTTAACTGACAATACATCATAGAACATAAAAGTGATATGAAAAAGGACTGATAATTTACAATTATTGGACAACCTGAAAGCTATGTGATTCAAAAAGAGCCTAGACAAAGTATTTTAAGAAAGGAAACGCAAAAACTTTCCAGATTTCTTAGAACTAGAAAGCAAAAATAAGATATATAGGGCACACCCAGAAAGTATCCCCCAAATTGAAAAGTCCCAGCAGCATTATAGCCAAAATCCTCAGTTTATAGGTCAAAGCCTGAAGCCGGAAATTAAATGATTCAAGTAACAAAGAGCCATGGTCAGAAATACACAGCCTTTCAACCATTCCTCCAAAGAAACTGAGAGCTTGAAATATGATATTCCAGAATGCAAGGAATATAAGCTGACAAAGTAGCTTCCCCAATTAAATAGAAACATCACACAGAAGAAAACTTGGAAATTTATTGAAATGGAAGAGTTTCAAATATTCCTGATGAAAGGCCTAGAGCTTCCCTGGAGCTTTGAAGGGCAAACACAGCATGCAAGACAAGGTGGCTTAAGCTCCTAGGTGGAAGTGTGTCTAAATCCACCTCTGGAGCTAGAGGTCCATCAGTGAGCCACTCCCAAGCACCATTGTGCCAGTGTAGACATATAAGGAGATTCATAAGGTGGAAGGTGGACCCCAACAGATGGAGAAGGATGGATTCTACTGATGCCAAAGGCTTTCTCTTGGCTGGCTGCAAGACCTCAACCTTAGGAGAGACCCTGGGGAGACAGACAAGACCTTTGCTGAGGGAAGAAGAGTTTTCTTAACACTTATGAACACAGCCAATCCAACAAGCATTTATTAAGCTCCTGCTGTGTATGTGACAGACACTGTGATCAACTACCACCCCTTTGTACTTTGCATTTTTGAGCAGGTAAAAATAAAAGGTGCCCTATATTTTTATGGTATCAACCTGATTGCTCTCATGCAGACCTATGGTCCTTTACCTTTCCTCGGGGGAGAATTACAAGCCACATTCAGATGTCGCCTGGGGAAACCATGCTTTGGTGGCAAAAGATGTTCTGGGAGGCAGAATGGTATTCTGCAAAGCCCTGGCTGCCATGGAGTCAGAGGACCTGGGGAACAAAGTAACCTCATCAAACCTCAGTTTCTTCCCTCCTTGATACAAAGGGATCAGTGAGGTCACTAGAGTGCCTGGGATGATGGGTGTTCCCATTCCTGGTGCATGTCTCATAGCAATAGCTGCTTGTTCTGTGAATCTTCCTGTGCATATTCTTCTGAAACTGACATCTCTGTTTCCCTTTCTCTGGCTCTGGCCCTGCCTGTCTCTGGCCCAGCATCTCCATACCTGACTGTTTTGTTCTCTGTCTCTCAATATATACAATGTCCTTGCCTGTGTGTACATATGTGGGTATCCCAAGAGATGTTGTAGCCCCTGGAGGTTTGGATCTGCTCCCATTTGGCAGTCCAGGACAAAGGAGGGTCCGAGCCTTCCCCTCCTCCACATGAGGGATCATAATGGAGATCTGATAAGGAGGCAGCCCGAGTGCCTGAAACTCAGGATTCCAGGTATCCTTGGCAACGACCAGTCACCATGGCAACCAGTGATTAGAATTGGCTGCTGCAGCCTTACTGGACACTGAATTTTACCTCTAGAGAGATTACAGTCCCCCAAAGATGGGGTGAATGGCTTAATCAGGATTTCCACTGGAAAGGTTTTGAGGCCTGCATACTATACCCTGCTCTTTGCACAAGCCAGGGGCAAGCATCCTGAGGCTCAGTGGTCTGGCTTTTAGGGGGCAGAGGCTTCCTTGCTTAAAGATTCACCTTATCAATAAATTCCAGTGAGTGAAGCAAACTATTATCAATCACTCATAGAGTTGTAGGGGATAAGCTCTGCTGGTCTGGCATAAGTTCATTTATGCTACTTGCCAAGGGAAAAGTTCCCTTTTGATTACATTTGTCTCCCTAGATATTCCAAGTTCTCCCAGATGTCAGGTGATAGGAGGAAGAACTTGGTCTTAATTAGCTTTGAAGGATCAAAGATACTAAGCAACAGAATAGGCCTAATCTCTGTTCCAGTCCCTAAGTGAAAAGTCATCTAAGCACAAATTGTGTGAACTTTCACAAAGTCTTCCAACAATGATATTCACTGTTCAGAAGGCCCTCCCAGTTCTGTCCATCTGTATGCTAAAGACCCTTGTAGTTTGGTCAATCTGTACATAGACAGAAGTCAGCCCCCCCAGCAATATTACAGAAACTATTTAACCCTGCATACTAAGAGGGCAAAATGAGTACATGATTTAGACATAAAGAGTGATATAATAAGCAAATAGAGTTTCCTTGGTGCAGTTGACTTGTCAAATATATGGAGTAGGGCAGAATTTAGAACCAAACAAGATATCAGGAGTGTGATGAGATATAAAATGAGTCATTTTGATCATATGAAATGAGAACCTTTTTGCACAGACACAACCAATTCAACCATGATTAAAATGAAAACAGAAAGCGGGGGAAACATTTTATAGCAAATATCTGTGCTAAAGGCCTTATTTTTCAAATATATAAAAAACTGAGTCAAATTTATAAGAATACAGGTCCTTCCCCACAGCACAAATGGTCAAAGAAGATGACCAAGCAGTGTAAACGTGAAGAAATCAAAGCTATTTAGAGTCAATAAAATTGCTCTATGCCATTATTGATTAGAAAAATGCAAATTAAAATAATTCGGAGATACCACCTCACACCTATTAGAGTAGCCAGTATGACAGAAAAGGAAAATGCTAAATATTGAAGGGGATGTGGGAAAATTGGGGGTCCACTGTTGATAGAGATCTGAAGTCTTCCAAATATTCTGAAGAGCAATTTGGAACTTTACCCAAAGGGTAATTTGTAACTTTGCCCAAAGGGCAATTACACTGTGCATATCTTTTAATTCAGTAATGTTGCTACTAGGTCTATATTCCAGAGAGTTTCAAAAAATATGAATTATCTTATTTGCCAAAAATATTTATAGCAGCCTTTTTGTGGCAGCAAAGAATAGGAAAATAAAGAGAAGACCACTAATTGGGGAATGGCTGAATAAGCTGAGATATATGAATGTGATGTTACACAATTCTGCTACAATAATTGACAGGCAGGCAAGTTTCAGAAAAAAAAAACACCTAGAAAGATTGATATGAACTGATACAAAGAGAAGTAAACAGAGCCAAGCTAATCTGGTACACAGTAACAGCAACAGTATAAGATGATCAACTATGAATGAGTTAGCTTTTCTCAGTAAAACAGTAATCAAAGACAGTCACAAAAGAATCAAAAAGAAAACTGTTATTCACTCCCAGTGAAAGAACTGATAAGAGTCTGAATACATATTGAAGAATACTTATTTTCATTTTCTTTATTTTTTTCATGGTTTCTTTCTTTTGATCAGCTTCTTCCACAACATGCCTTATATTGCAATGTTACATATACCATACCTACATCAAATTGTTTATCTTCCTAGAGAGGTGAAAAGGGAAGGGACAGAGAAAATTAGGAACTCTATTTTTTTCTTTGTAAAACACATTTTTAATAAGATTATTAAAATTTATTTTGTAAGTCCTTACAAATGACTGCTATTTTGATACATAAGAATATAATGACCAAAGTAAACATTTCTCATTCACCTAAAAATGAAATTATTTTTAATTTCTTAAGGAAGTCACTTTAATCTTTCTTGGCATCCAATGTTTAACCTATAACACATGGAAACTGGATGAGATGATGTCCATATACTGAAAATATTTTTGTTCTTGTTTTTGAAGATTGTTTATTGCTGAAAATGTACTAACAACATTAACCAGGTAGCAAAAACATTTATTATATCAAACTCCTGTGATTTAGAGTTAAAGGGACTTCTTAAATCCATTCTTTCTTTTTACAAAGCAGAAACTGAGGCTCAAAGAGAATAACTCATTTAACCAAGATCACAAAGGGAGCAAGAAATACAGCTGGAATATTAAATCTGTTTTACAATAACTTGTAAGATATGTTGTTGTGACAATGAAGAAAAAGGCCACATGAGGATCATCAGTTGACTGGAGAAAGGATGAACCAAATCATGAAGAAAATGGAAGAAAACAAGAAAAATAGCTGCAAGAGAGAATGAGTGGGACCAGGCCCTGCTGGAAGATTTCCTGTGAACATGAGACAAAAAAAAAAGAATTGGCCTGAATCTATGGAAGAGCTCAAAAGGAATTTTGAAAATCAATTATGAGAGAGAGGAAAAAATGAGAAAAGAATTAAGAGTAGAGCAAAAGGAAATATAAAAAGCTAATGCAGAGAAAAATGCCTTAAAAACAAAATTGGCCAACTGGGAAAAGAGTTATAAAAGCTCACCCAGGAAAATATTTCCTTAAAAATTCGAATTGAGCAAAAGGAAACGAATGACATTATGAGAATTCAAATAAATTCAAAGAATCGATTTATCACCTTCTGAAAGAAATCTTTAAATGAAAACTCCCAGAAATGTTATGCCCAAATTTTGGAGCTCCCAGCTCAAGGAGAAAATATTGCAAACATCCACAAAGAAACAATTCAAATAGAGTGGAGTCACAGTCAGGATAATACAAGACTTGGCATCTTCTACATTAAAGGACCCAAGGGCTTGGAATGTGATATGCTGGAGGGCAATGGAGCTGGGGCTGAAACCAAGAATCACCAACCCACCAAAAACTTTCAGGTAATAAGGTGGAAATTCAATGAAATGAAGGATTGTCAAGTTTTCATGAGCAAAAGACCAGAAGTGAATAGAAAATCAGATTTTCAGATATAAAACTCAGGAGAAGCATAAGGAGGTAACCAAAAAGTTTAATCATAAGTAACTTAATGAGGTTTATCTGTTTACATTCCTACATGGGAGGAAGAGACTTGTAATTTGTTAGAACAGTAAGAAGGAGTATATATACAGAAGACAGAGGTGTGAGTTGAATATGAGGGGATATCTTAAAAATGAAATTAAGGAGTGAGAGAGGAATGCACTGAGAGAAAAAGAAGAGGAAAAGTGGAATGGTATAAATTATGAGCCACCAAAAGAGGTAAGATCAAGCTTTTATACTGGAGAGGAAAGGGGGCAGGACAGGGTAAGTGTGAGAATCTTACTCTTATCAGAATAGGCTCAAAGAGGAAATATAATAAACAGTCACTATGGTTATAAACATTTATCTTTCCCTTCAGGGAAGGAGGAAAGGAATAGATACAGGAAGGGAGGAAGGTGATAACAAAGAGAGCACATGGAGGGAGGGAGGGAGCAGTAGTAAAACACTTTTGAGGCTGTACAAGGCGAAAGGAAACAGAGAATATGATAAATGGGACAAAATACAGGTAGCAACATTAATTGTAAAAAGAATTTCGAATCTACTTTCTCTAATACCTCATTTCTCTAAAACAGAGGGGATTGAGTCAAATTTATAAAAAAAAAATGACTCATGCCACAATTGACAAATGATCAAAAGATATGATCTATGCCCAAAGGACTATAAATTCATGCATATCCTTTCGTCCAATAGCAGCACTACAAGGCATGAATCCCCAAAGAGATTTTTATTTAAAATAAAAAGGACCAATATGTACAAAATATTCAGAACAGCTCTCTTTTCAGGGCAAAAAATTGGAAGTTAAGGAGGTGCCCATTTTGGGGTATGTCCTACTTTGTTAGTTTCATCATACACCGTTTTCCTTTATGTGTTTTACTATAATTGCCTACTTATTTTTTGCTTCACATGGCCCTTAATTTCCAAAAATCCCCCATAACTGGCATAACATTCTTGGCACATAGTAGGTGATCAGTACATGTTTACCGAATTGAATTGAAAGTAGGCGCATAATAAAAGCTTGCTGACCAATTAATTACTTTGGAGGAAAATAAGAACAAAACACAGTCTTTCCCTCACATCTGGTGTTCAAATAGGATTACTGTAAATTACTTTAAAGCTTAAGACAAGGAAAAATACATTAAAAGTCCCCATTTAAGGCATCCAATAATGTTATCATTTCAAGGTTAATTGAAGGCTACTAGCTTATGCCCCTTTCCTAATATTATACTTAGATAAATTTCAGAATCTAGTTTTACTTATTTTATCCTGTACAACAATTTGCTCCTGGTGAAGGAAAAAGAAGGGAGAGAAATGAAGTCCTGAATTTGCGAGAGGAAGTGAGTAATGAATGAATTTCTTCTGTCAACACAGGAATTCAGGCCAAATCATCCATATCAAAATTACATGTGAAACTCTCCATGATAGCAAAGATCATCTTATCTAGGACAAGAGCTCACAACAGGAGAGACACCAATGATTTGGTTTTACCTTTCTTTTTACTTCATTGGATAAGACATTGATTTTCCCCACTCACAGAACATTATTCAGAGAAAATAAATCCAAAAACATGAGTAAAATAAGTTTTGAAGGAAGTTTATGAAAGTGATATCAAATGTGATTAGGACTTGGACATTATGAATTGAGGCATATAGGCAAATATTGGCTCTGATGATCAAGGCTAGGAAATAAAAAAAAACCTATGTATACATAAAATCATAGTGAGTTTACAATCCCAAATAGCTGGGCTAGGATTTCAATCTGGCTCCTCATTTATTACCACATGCTAAATAATGTGCAATATCTGTCTTCCTCAGTTATGGTCAGTATGAATAAAGACAATGTCTGTCTCTCTGTTTGTGTGTGTGTATGTGTGTATGTGTGTCTTTCCCTCTCCCTCTCTGTATCTCTATTTATTACTCTCTATATTTCTCTGTTGCACTATGTGTCTCTGAGTCTCTCTGTGTCTCTCTCTGTCTCTTTCTCAGTCTCTTTGTATCTTTCTCTCTCTTTTTTCCTTTATCATTGTTGCTCTCTATATCTGTCTCTCTCTGTATCCCTCAATTTCTGTCTCTATGCATCTTTGTCTCTCTGTCTCTCTCCCTTTAATCTTTCTCTCTGTATCTCTGTTGCTTTCTGCATCTCTTTGTCTCTTTGTCATTCTCTCACCAAGCTCATATGGTTTATATGATATATGGTACATATCAGGTCACACTATGCCCAGTCATTCCTTTAAGACCTTCAGGGACTCCAGGAGATCACAGGACCCAACACCTAGAGCTACAAGACCCCTCACAGACCAGTTATTTCCATCCCCCTACTTTTACACATCAGGAAACTGAAAAACTTTGGTTTAGGGAGTTTCAAGACAGTGAGGATCATGGGGGGATACAAATAATAGCCAGTCATTTAGGTGGAGGATGGTGTCATGAACATTGAGAGTACACTTGAGGGGATTCATTATGTTGCATTCAGCAACACTGGAATGGCTCAAAATGTTTTGTTGACTGTTGTTCACCAAATCCAGTATAGGAGGACATGGACAGATGAACAGCAACTCAGGGAGAGAGTCACTCTGGAACATGGACCTGTAGCCAAGTAGAGGTCACTCAGTATTAAGCAAGAAGGCCTACTCACTTAGGTAGAATTAGAACTGTGACCCACAGGCAAGCTTGTGGGACAATTTCTGCCATTGTGTGATGGAACACAATTCTGCTACGATAAATGACAGGCAGGCAGGTTTCAGAAAAAAAAAACCTAGAAAGTTTTATATGAATTGATGCAAAGAGAGGTAAACAGAGCCAAGCTAATCTGGTACATAGTAACAGCAATATTGTTTTTTTATTAAAGCTTTTTATTTGTATAACATATATATGGGTAGTTCCCCAGCATTGATCTTTACAAAGCTTTCCATTACAAATTTTACCCCCAGTCCCCTCCACTCCCCTAGATGGCAGGAAGTCCACTACATGTTAATAATGTTGAAATGCTTGACAAGTTATGCAAGGAAAATCCTATCTACAAGAAAAAAAGAAAATCAGAGAAAGGCAACACAATGCAAGCAAATGTCAATAGAGATCATGAAAATGTTACGTTGTGGTCCATATTTCATATCCCTCTATCAGGGTGTATATGATTTTCTTCAGTGAACAATTGGAACTGGTTTGA
>JAJPUD010018357.1:0-28897 GCA_023553655.1 Myrmecobius fasciatus | reverse complement strand
AGACTTTATATTGTCAATTTTAGTAGCACTTCTAATAAGTGCTTTTACTTCATTATTTGTGAGTTCAACTTTTTCACTTTGGATATTGGTAATTTGGGGGTTTTTTCTTTTAAAAAATCAAATTGGCCAATGACAACTATTTTTTGTTGTTTTTAAGTAGCTCCTACTTTATTTCTTAGTTGATTTTTTTTATTTTAAAATGTGATCATCTCTCCTTTGATTTTAAGGATTTTCATTTTCGTGTTTAATTGAAGATCTTCAATTTGTTGATTTTCTAATGGTTTTTTTTTCTTTCTCTCTTTTATTGATATAAGTAGCTAGAGATATAAATTCCCCCCTACCTACTCTTTTGGCTGTGTTTCACAATTTTTGAGATGTTGCTTCTCTGTGTTATTATCTGGGTTCGAATTCAACCTCAAACACTAACTAGCTGTGTGACCCCCCCCCAAAAAAAAGTCACTTAATCTCTTTTGCCTCAGTTTTCACATCTATAAATAGGGATAATAATGACACCTCCTTCCCAAGATTATGTTCTTGAGCATCAAATGCAATAATTGTAAATGGTTTAGTATAATGCCTGGCACATAAGTCTTATATAAATTGTTATGATGATGACAATTTTGTAGTATCCTTTTTGGTCTGATTTTTCTTGGGCAGCATGATAATTGTAGAAATATGTATAGAATTGTTCATGTTGAACATGTATTGGATCACTTGACATCTAGGAGAGGGGCTGGGAGAAAGGGGGGAAATTTGGAACACAAGGTTTTGCAAGGGTCAATGTTGGAAAATTATCCATACATATATTTTGAAAATTAACTGCTTTAATAAAATTCAAAAAAGAAGAAAAAAAATTTAGATGCTGTGCCATTTGGTACATATTTATTTCTATGGTACCTTTAAGCAAAATATAATTTCTCTTTTTATTTCATTTAATTAAGTGTATTTTTGCTATTGCAATCATAATTACTACCCTTGCCTGTTTTACCTCAGCTGAAACATAATTCTTTCCAAGTCTCTTATTTTAACTGTGTATATCTTTCTGTTTCATGTTTGTTTCTTATAAAAACCATTTTTGGATTCTGATTTCATTCTGCTATCAGCTTCTGTTTTATGGATGAGTTTATCCCATTTACAATCACAATTATGTTTACTGTCTATTATCTTCCATCCTCTTCTTTTATACTTTCCCCATCTTTTTTTGCCCTGTTCTCACCTTAAGAATCTATTTCTATTTGACTACTGCCTGTCTCAGTCTATTCTCCCTTATACCTCCCTCATTTTCCCTGACATTTTCTTCTTGTTACCTTGTTGGTTCAAATTAATTTCTGTGCCCAGCTCTGTGTACGTGTATATTCTTCCTTCTTCCTCGAAATAGTTCAGATGAGAATGAGTCTTGTTTTTGAATGTCAAAATTTTCTACTTAGTCTGATCTTTTCATCAGGAATACTTGAAAGTCTACTATTTCATTAAAACCCCATTTCCCGCTGTAGGATTATATTCAGTTTTTATTCTTGGCTATAATCCTAGGTCCTTTGCCTTCTGGAATATCATATTTTATAAGCCCCCTGCCTTTTTTTGTAGAGTGGTAACTGCAAAATTTCGTGTGACAGCTCCATGTTACTTGAATTCTTTCTTTCTGGCTACTTGAAGCATTTTCTCCTTGCTCTGGGATCTCTGGATTTTGACTGTAATATTCCTGGAGTTTTCCTTTTGGAGTTTCTTTCAGGAGAAAACCAGTGAATTCTTCCAATTTCCACTTTACTCTCCAGTTTTAAATATTTGGGCAGTTTTCTTTAATGATCATTAAAGAAAACTGCCCAAATATTTTATTGTTTTTGTTCATGATTTTCATGGAGTTCAGTGATTCATAAATGATCTCTATTTTTCAGGTCATTTTCCGAGAGATATTTCACATTTTCTTCCATTAAAATTATTGATTGATTGCTGTCTAATGGAGTTAATAGTTTCCATTTGGCCAATTCTAAATTTCAAGGAGTTATTTTCTCCTTTATTTACCTCTGTTACATTTCTTTGACCAAGCTGTTAATTCTCTTTTGAGGGGCCATTGCCAGTCATTTTGACTTGTCTTGCCATTGGACCTTGATGACTGTGGAGGAGAGAGTGAGGCTGATGATTTTGCTCAGTTCTGCCTCACTTAAATCCAGGTCACTTGCAAGTCAAGACATCACACCCCTGAGGTCATTGATTCTCTTTGAGAATGAAGGGCAAAAAATAACAATTCTCTTTTCATAACTATTGAATTGTTCTCATTTCTTTATTTTTCTCCTCTCCTATTCTCATTTGTTTTTTTTTTAATCTTTATTTTTCTTTTCTTCTTTTTAGAAACTTATTCTTTAAGACATTCAGAAATTCTTGTTGGGTTTGTGTCTAATCTGCATTTTTTTTCCCTTCGAGGCTTTGATTGTAGAGTTTCAAGTCAGTGTGTGTGTGTGTGTGTGTGTATGTTTGTCTTGAGCTTCCCTCTTACCAGAGTATCTTTTTCCTTGCTCACTTTTTCCAGCTTACTTTTTGATTTTGGACTTGAAGATTGTGACTCTTTGGAGCAATTCGGTGATCCAAGTAAATTCTAGTAGACTCTAGAGAGAGAACTATAGAAATTGAATGTGGATCAAAGCATAGTATTTTCAACTTTTCTTTGCTTTTTCTTTCTCGTGCTTTTTTTTTTTTTTTTTTTTTGGTTTGAGTTTTCTTGTACAACACGGTCAATATGGAAACACACTTAAAAGGATTGCACATGTTTAACCTATATCAGATAATTTGCTGTCTTGGGGAGGGCGAGGTAAGGGAAGAAGGGAGAAAAAATTTGGAACACAGTATTACAAAAATGAATGTTGAAAACTATCTTGACATGCATTTAGAAAAATAAAATCTTATTTTATTTATTTATTTTTTTTTTGCTTTTTGCTAAGGCAATTGGGGTTAAGTGACTTGCCCAGGGTCACACAGCTAGGAAGTGTCTGAGACCAGATTTGAACCCAGGTCCTCCTGACTTCAGGGCTGAAAATAAAATCTTATTGAGAAAGAAATTTAAAAATAAAATCATGTTTTCAAAATTAAAAAAGTAGCAATTGACAAAGTATTTTTTTAAAACCAATTCACACATTATTGTTCTGAGAAATGACCGGCAGGAGGATTTCAGAGAGGCCTGGGGAGACTTGCATGAACTGATGCTGAGGGAAACGAGCAGAAGCAGGACATCATTGTACTGTACGATGATCTATTCTGATGGACACGGTTCTCTCCAACAATGAGCTGATACGGGCCGGTTCCAATTGTTCAGTGATGAAGAAAGCCACCCACACCCAGGGAGAGGCCTGTGGGATCTGAGTGGGAACCACAAAATAGCATTTTCACATTTTCTGTTTGCTTGCTTTTTCTTTTTTTTTTTCCGGTTTGATTTGATTTTTCTTGTGCGGCGAGATAATTGTGTGAATATGTATGTATATATTGGATCTAACATATATTTTTACCATGTTTAACATATGTTGGATCACCTGCCATTTAGGGGAAGGAGTGAGAGAAGGGAAGGGAAAATTGGAACACAAGGTTTTGCAAGGGTTAGTGTTGAAGAATTATCCCTGCAAATGTTTTGAAAATAAAAATCTTTAGTAATAATAATTATAATAAAACCAGTTCACACAAGGCAAGGGAAGGAGGAGCAGAGGTTGGGATGATGGCGTGGAGAGGCTGGGCTCAGATTGTCCAGGACTTTGGTAGGCTGGTATGAGGGATGTTGGGGGCTGAGGGCTGGGCCTCTATCTTGCCACTGGGCCCTAGTTTTAACTTCTTTATTCAGTCAAACAATGGATTCAGAAAAGCACCTAGAAAGTCTGAGCCTCGATTTTCAGTGGTGGACTGGTCAATGAAGGCTATAAGAAAAGTGCTTTGACTCTTCCAGTGGGGAAAAAAAAACTCTTTTATAATATCTTCCTTTTCTTTGAGGCCCAGCTTCTTAAACAGTGGGTTGTGACCCCATATAGAGTCTTACAACTGAATGTGAGAGCCATAAAATTATTTATCATCAGTAAAGATTGGATTTTATTTTCTGAACCCACATGTAGGGGGTCATGGGAAAAATCCCTTGGGCAAAAAGGGGTCAAGAGTGGGAGAAGTTTAAGAAGCCCTGCTCTAAGGAATCTTGTGAAGCTTTTGTTTTCCCGTCGGTTTTTGGGATGTACATTTGGGTCAGCTGGCATCTGGCGGGACGCATCCCTGAAATCCAGGGTCCAGAACTATGTTGATGCTGAATAGACGGATTGGTTGGATAGCTTGTGCCTTCAGAAAGCCGGTTAACAAGTGGTGGAACAAATGATTTAAGGATGATGAGAGGGAGGATTGTGGGAACTGAGGGTGGACCACAACAGAGCATTCTCACTCTTTCTGTTGTGGTTTGCTTGGATTTTGTTTTCTTTCTCATTTTTTTTATCTGATTTTTCTCATGCAGCAAGATCGTATCCATATATTGGATTTAACATAGATTTCTACCATATTTAATATATGTTGGATTGCTCACCATCTAGGGGAGGGGGGTTAAGGGGAGAAAATTGGAACGCAAGGTTTTACAAGGGTCAGTGTTGAAAAAGATGATATTACTCTTGCATATGTTTTGAAAATAAACAACTTCAATTAAAAAAAACAAGTGGTGGATCACTTGATCTGATGGCCATCAAAGTCTGACAGGAACCTTCCTAGCTGCCATGTATTCTGTTTATGGTGAGCGCCTTCCTTCCAGAGGTCAGTGATCAAGTACTTTCTCTCCAAGTCAGCCTCCAAAGCCCTTTGCTCCCCCATGGTGCTCTCCACTCAGCCATTTCTCCATGGTGGCAGAAGCCCAGGTCTAGGTACCTGTAGGGCCTAGAGCTGCAGGGATATTCCCGGATGTTGGTGTTTAGGAGGGAGTGAATTCAGTGACAGTTGGCAGAATAAATGGTCTTGGCTCTTAAGGGGCAACCCCCCCCCTTTAGAGAGGATCCTATCATATTCTTTCCTTTGATTTCTCCTGGCCGCCCTGTTCTGGCTACATCCCTTTCCTTGGGTTGTAGTATTTGTTGTTCCATATCGGAGTTCTGTGTTTTGGCCCCAGTATTTCTGGGCTGAAATGGAGAAGGTTGGAGGGGGGAGGGATGGGCTAGAGAGGTTCAGCGCCATAGCCGGAAAGACTAAGTATTGGCCGCCGGGGCGGGGAATAGGTGAGTCACAGAGGAAGCCAGAGCTTCTGTCAGCCTCGAGGATTGCCTTCCTCTTTAACTGTGTGTCCAGAGGCCCTTCTGGGGGGGGGGTCGCCCTCCCCCAGGAAGGTGGCTCTGACCTTCTGTGGTCCTCAGCTCCCTCCTTCCTTGGGGAGGGAAGGGTGAGCACTCCTGAGGAGCTGGCGCAGGACTGCGGGGAAGAGGTAGCACGCTTGCGCTGACAGGAGAGGCAGGAGGGAGGAGCGAGCCCCAGGCTGAAGGAGGAGGAGGAGGAGGAGGATGGCAGCTCTGCCGCCACCGCTGGTCACCTTGGCTTGGCTCGGAGTCCTGTTTCTGCCAACAGCAACCCATGGCGCAGTCGTTGCCCAGGTATTGCCAGGACCCGGATGTCCTCGGGGCCTGTCCGGAGCTCTGTGCTGGAGGAGGGAAGGAGCCGGGTCGTGCTGGGAATGACCCCGGGAGGAGAATGGCTTTTTAGGGTTACTGCATCTGCTGCAGCGGGCAGAGGGAGGAGCCTGAGCCTGAGCGGAGTTCGGAGCTGTCCGAGGTTCTGGAGCAAAGGAAAAAGGCTGGGCTAGGGGCGCGTAGCTGGGCTAGGGGCGCCACTCAAGCGTGCGTGCGTGACCATGGCCAGTCTCTGCGGTGGTCCTTGGGGCCTTTGGCCCGGGGAACGCCGTGGGGTGGTGGGTGGATGTGGCCCTGTCTGGCCCTTACATCCCGGCCACTTGTTGAGTGGCTGTGCCTTTGTATGAGGTCATGCGTTTGTCCGGTGGGGATGTCTCCCATTATGCACCTGTGTGTGACAGTCTGCATCTGCTTTCAGGAGTTGGGGGGCGGGGGGGGGCGAGCATCTCCCCCAGTCTAGTTCTTGCCCCATTCTCTCCCCTTCCTGCTCCGTCTTTGAGCCCTTCCAAGCTGGTGGGTCTTGGGGAGCCCCGGGGGGGGGTCTTCTCTTTTCCAGCCCATGAGGGGCTTGGAGATGGCAGGCAGTTTCATTTCGATTTCCTTTGTTAAGATGTTGGCACTGCCCAGGTTTCCAGCACATTCGTTTCCGGATCTTTCCCCCCTTGTTTCTACCTCAGCACAGGCTTCCATAATGGCCTAACTGCCAGCTGTGCTGTGCCCTGAGGGAGGCCCTGAAGAGCCCCGGATGCTACAAATGACTTTAACAAAAGCCCCCCCCCAACATTTGACGGGATTTTCTAGGGGGGGGGACACGTAATTTCCTTATAGAGCTCTTGCCAGTCCTTGCAGAAATGATCCCAGACCAATGTCCTGGAGCAGGTGAGCCATGGGATAGAGAGCCCTCCTGGGACTCAAGGATTTGGATCCCCACCCAGTTGTGTCCTTTTGACTCTGGACAAGTCATTTTCCCTCCAGCCCCCCATTTCTTGGCCTTATGGGCAAGGAATTCGAGTTGTACCCCGTGGCCCGGATTGAAAGACAATAAAGAGCCACACATGGCACAGACCTTTCCCCCACCAGAGACTGGCAAGGAGCTGTGCAGCTCTTGCTGGCCCTGCTCTCTGGTGGAGTCTGTCTTGGGGGAAGACAAGGGAACCCCTCGAATTCACACCCCAACCTCCTGAAAAATGTCTCTTTTCCCCACAGAGGCTCAGTGGTCAGACAATTCCAGCTTTCCAGTGATAGTTAGATCACCAGGGACGGCGCAGGGGGCGCTACGTGTTAAAAAGGGCATTCACAAGCTAGCCACAATTCAGCAGGCCATGGCCACGATATTTGGGGCCTGATGGAAAAGGGAAAACCCAAGGGGGGGCCCACGCACTGAGCTGCCCTCCTTTGTCATGACCAATAGGGTTTGGATTTGCTCACTTTGGCCCGAAGGCAGGGGCAGGGGGCCCCTGGGCAGCGGGTACAGAGGCACATCTAGGCTTGCAGATGTCAAGAAGTGCTTCTTACCCAAGCTCTCCCTAAGTGGAACGGGCCACCTTGAGGCGTGGTAGGCACCCTTCTGCCAGTGGCCCGGCTGTCAGGCACGTGGTAAATAAGGGGGTTCTGGTTCAGGGACTGAGTGGAGAAGGCGGGCCTTTTGGATCCATTTGTCTACCCTGAACATGTCTTTCTGGGTCCCACAGCCCCGGACCCTGCCTTTCTCTTGGAACCTCGGGCAAATGGTGAGGGCCCTGCAGTCGGAGTGGCCGCCGGGTTCCCCCAAAGCGGCCCTGCTGGCCCAGGCCTTAGAGCGGCTTCTGGAGGCAGAGGCCGGCTGGCAGGAGTGGGAACGGGAAACTAAGGCCGAAGCTGCCGCCCTGGCCCAGCTTCTCTTGCGCCTGTGGGGCAGCTCCCATCTCGAGCCCGAGGTCAACATGGAGGAGCCGGTGGCAGTTGGTCCCAAGACCCAGGCCAAGGATGAGGCAGCCGACTCCAACCAGGCACTCCTCAGGTATAGCCCAGGGGGAGAGGGATGGGCGTGGGGGGAGGCACAAGGGCCGGCACTAAGGACTTTGGCATCTCTCCATCTGCAGGTTCCTGATGAGCCGGCTCTTGGCCAAGATGTCAGAGGCCCAAGTCTCCCCCATCCTGGTCCGGGGAGAACCGTGGCCCCTGCAACGCCGTCGCCTGCGCCGGGACCTGGGCCCCGCTTCCAAGTCCCGGGGGACAGCGCTACTCCACCTGAGCCGCCCGGAGACCTTAGGAGCCAAGGGCAGGGCTCGGGGCCTGCCACTTGCCCCCACCCAGTACTGGCCCGAATGACGGGGGCCCCCATTGGCCTAAGGCTCCTGGCCTCCCGGTTCTCCCCCATCATGCATGTTTACCCCCACACCTTGGCACCCCACCTTAATAAAGCAGCCTCTGCAAGCAAAGCAGTCTGTCTCGTGTCTGATGCCCGCCTCAGTAACACCATGTTTATTGCTACCTCCCCCTCCTTAAAGGACCCCTCCCATGGAGTACAAAACAGGCAGCTGGGGACACCGGGGTTCTGCTTTATTTTATTTGGGGAGACCAGTGTGTTGGCTCGAGAGCCGTGGGAGTCACAACAACAATCCGGAGGGATGACAACATCAAGGGGGGCCTGTGGGGCACTGGGCCATTACAGCACCCCTGGCATCTCCTCCCCAAATTTGGACAGGTACGCAGTGTTCTTGGCCTCTGTCAGAACCTAGACAAAGGCACAAGTGTTAGGGAGCCCTTCTCCGTGCCCGGGGCCCCAGGACCCAGCAACCACTCCTCACCTCGTGATTCACATAGGCCTGGCAAGCGTAACACCAGACCGACAGGTCGGCGTAGCTGAGGACCACTGGGTGGCCCGAGGCCTCGTGGTGCTGAAGCATGTGAGCCTGAATGTAGCGTCCACAATGAACCTAGAAGCAGCCAGGGAGGAGGGATCATTCAGCCGGGGGCCCGCTATGCGTCGGGCCCCCTACCAGCATTTACGCCTTTTCCGAAACCCTTTACAGACTTTGCATTTTGGCTTCGGGACCACCTGGAGGGGTGGGGGGCAAGCCCCGTGGGTGCCCAGGACTCCCAATGTCACCCTGTTCTTACACACTGCCAGCCCCACCCTCTTCCCCCATCCCACCTGATAGCAAGACAGGCAGAGCCAGTTCTCCATATGGGTGCCACAATCTTGGCAGGCCTGGGTCGCGTCCAGGCCTCCCTCGGGCACCGAGCATACAGTCATCAGGTGCGGGCACCAGGCCAGGGGGGTCACAGCGTAGAATACGGTCTGTGAGGGCAAGACAGAGGGCGGTGAACCTCAAGCCCGGGAAGGGGCGTGATTCCCCCCACCCCTATCATTTGGGGACAGGGGCCAGAGACTCACTCCCTCAGCAGCAAAGTCATCCCCCACCATCGGGGTCCCTCCCCCGGCCGCCTCCCCGAGCAGGCCAGGGTCCTCGTGGTCCTCTTCTTTGGAAATGGTGGGCTCAGCCTCCGGCTCCCCAGAAGCGCGGGTCCCGAGCTGCAGGGACTCCAGGCCCAGGGTCTCCTCGGACACGGGGGACGGAGGTTGTTCCTCTAGCTTTGGTCCAATGGTCAGCACCTCTGGGAGGCTCTGTTTGGGAGGCCTCTGCCTCAGGGCGCTCTCCTCCTCAGCCGGCTGTAAGGAGGTTTCCTCTTCCTCTTCCTCTTCCTCTGTGTCAACTGGAGGGGACAGGGGAGGAGGCGATGAGACCCTACCCCGCCAGCTCCCCCACGGCCCCTACTGAAGCTGGGCTCACCGGTAAGCTGAAGGCTCTGCCAGTACTTCTGGTGGACCTGGGCGACCTCAGCCAGCGAGACGAAGGTCCCGGGCAGTGGGGGCCGAAGCCAGGGGAACATCGGGGGCGGGTCGCCCAGAAGAGTCCGGGTACAAGCAGCCATGGAGTCGGAGATGGAGCTTAGGTTGTAGCCACCCTAGAGTTAGGGGAAGAGAGGCAGGTGGGCCGGGAGTCCTGGTGAGGACCGTGCCCCCCCCCCCCCAGAGGCAAGGGAGGTGGGCCAGTCCCGTGGGGATCGTACCTCAAGGACCAGAGCCACGTGGCCTCCGGCCAGCCCCATCAGCAGGTGAGTCATGTGCGCGTAGCCCTCGGGGGAGATCAGGCAGCCTCCCAGGGGGTCCCCCCGAGCAGCATCGAAGCCGGCAGACACCAGCACCAGTTCAGGGTTGAACTGGAAGACAAGCGCAAAGAGAGGCGTCGGCCGGCCGGCCCGCCGAAGGCCCGGCCGCCGGCCCCCCGCCCCAGCTGCCGGCCATTGCCCTACCCGGCTCCTCCCCCCCGCCAGCTTCACCTCATAGGCAATGGGCATCACGATATGGTGCATGGCACTGAGGTAGTCGGAGTCTCCGAGCCGGGGTCCGTTCCACGCCACGTTGACGGTGAAGCCCTCGCCCCGGCCCCGGCCCACACACTTGCTAGCAGCATCCTCGGCCATGGGGAAGAAGGTGCCATGGTCATAACGGTGCAGGGACACGTAGAGCACGCTAAATGGGGAAAAGCTGGTCAGGAGGCGGAGGCGGAACCAGCCCCCCCCCCCCCCCCCCCGCCCCCCCCCCCCGACCCCCCGGCCCCCCCGGGCCCCCCTTAACTATTTGCGGGGCCCCTTGCCAAGGTTGGTGGTCCCGGTCACCAACCGGGATTCGGGAGGGGGGGGGGGGCACAAGGAGCCGCTTTTTCGGGCCTCTCCCGGCTCCCCTTATGCCAAGTGCTCAGTGGCTTTTGCGTGGCCTGGCCCCGTGGGCTGGTGACGGCACAGGACCACCAAGGACCCCGCTTCTCTCCCAACAGAAACCCAACCGAGCCTGGGTCATGGGTGCCCCGCCTCCGAGGACAAAAGCCAACGGCGTACCTTTCGCCCGCTCTGGCTTCCCCCTCCTGGGTCCTCCTCACCTTCCTGCCTCAGTTGTACTCACCGGAGGGCCCGGCCAACCATGTCCTGCGCGTGACGAGCAGCCACGGCCACAGAGTTGAAGAAGCAGAAACCACAGGCGGCATCTCTCTCAGCATGGTGGCCCGGAGGGCGGATGATGGCCAACCCGTTGTGCACCTGTTCGAAGGCCGAAGGGCAAAGGCTCGCCTCGCTTCTCTTCCATTTCCTCTGCCCCTTCCACCCCCGGCCCGGAGCCCCCTCTCTTCCCCTACGTGCCTCCCCGGTCAAGATGGCCTCCACCAAACGGCACGCGGCTCCGGCGGCAAGTTGGGCACAGCCGAAGGAATGGGAGGACATGTAGATGGAGTTGTAATTCTCGCCCTCCCGGTGCAGGTCGCGGGGCTTCAGCCGGCTCGTGGCCCGAATCCGGTCGATGTACTCCTCGCTGCGAGGGGAGGAGAGAGACGGGGACGGGAAGGCGGAGGCGAGTGAGCGGAGGCGCCGAGAAAGCAGAGAGGGAGGGGCGGACGAGGGCGGCCCGTACCTGTGGCAGTTGAGCAGCTCGCGGAGCGTGGCGCAGCGGGCGGGCAAGGAGACGCAGCGGGCAGTCAGGCCGAGCTCCAGGTGGCGCTGAGCTATGTGGGCGACGCGTTCGGGCCGCTCCGGGTGGTGGCTGGGGAAAGGGCCGGGAGGGGGTCACCCGAGGGAAGGGAGGGCGCGGGCCCGCCGGCAAACGGCCCCCTCACAGCCGCCGGGCCAACCCCAGTACCTGTCCCACATGTTGAAGTGCTCCATCATCCTCGCGTCATATACCAGGCCCGTTCGGTTCATGGCCATGGGCAGGCCGTGGTCCAGGGGCTTCCCCAGCATCTCGAGATCGGGCAGGGGGCCTATGTTCATGTCTCGGTATTCTTCCTTTGGGTCATCGGGGGCAGGCTCTGTTACCAGTGGGGGTGGGGATCAAAGGATCACAGATTTAAAGCTCAAGACCATGTAGTCCCACCTGGGAGGGGCAAAGGACTCACCCGAGGGCAAGCCACCGTTGATAGCCGGGGCCCTCCGCTACACTAAGTGGCCCTGCGTTGCCGCCTCTGCTGCCCCCCCCCCCCCATCCCATTTCCCTCATTCCTCGCTCGGTCCGCTTTCCCTCCCCCCAGCGCCCCCCCCTTCCCCGCCTAGCTCGGTGGCCTGAGACCCCAGACACCTTTGGCTAGGAATGGGCAAAGGAAGTGGGGAACGGTCCATTCAGACCGCCAGCCCTCCTGTGGCCCCCGGACCCTGTCAGTCGCCTCACTTACGAAACCTGGGGATGCCCTTCCAGAAAGGCTTCTGAGCAGCCAGGGTACAGGACACAGACTCCAGGGCACTGCCAGTTGGGAGAACAAGAGCAATCACAGGAAACTAGGAAATGGCAGAGCTGAAAGGGAGGCGACGGCGGCTAGTCTGACGCTCTCACGGTACGGAGACGGGACGAGCGGGGCGCTCAAAAGCCGAGAAAGGCCGAGACCCTACGCGTCGCCTATCGTGGCCCCCGAAGGGGTAGAGCGGCGTGGCCCCGAGCGTCAGCCAGCCAGGGCTTTCTTGGAGGGGAGGGGTCAGGGGTGGGGGCTCCGTGTCTCACCTGAAGCAGGGGATGCAAGGTGTTTCCAACATGGGACACGGGTCTCCCAGGAGAGTCTGGAGAGTGGCACTGACTCCCAGAGCAAGGGAACGCAAGTTGTAGCCACCCTGAAGGACGGGAGACACGACTCAGAGAGGGAATCGGACACCCTCCGGGGTGAACCAAAGTCGGCTCGCGTGAAAGGGGAAGCGTGGGGAGAGCAGAGGAGGAACGGAAGACTCCGTGCGATAGGGTGGCAGAGGGGAAAGAGCCAGGGGAAGCACAGGGTCTCAGCCCCTCTCCCCCCATAATGCCTTCCCCCTAATCAGACCCCAACCCCTTCCCAGATCCCCCGAGCAACCCGCAGGCCGTTAGGGGAGGAAATGCGACCAAGAGACGGTGAGGAAAAGGCGCGGACAGACATTGAGACGATCCTTCACCTCAAGAGACAGAATCAGCCTTCCCTTAGCCAGACCCATGAGCAAGTGAGTGAGGTGGGCAAAACCCCCTGGAGTGACTGCCATCTCTCCCTGGGGAGAGAAAAATGGAGGAGCTCACCGCCATGCTGAGGTCTCCCCACATCTTGCCTCTTCCCCCTCACCAGGGGCGAGCGAGAGTGACCCAGACCGAGCTCCCGCCCTCTTTCCGTGTCCAATCATCGTCCCCCCTCGCCAAAGGGCCCACCTTGGGGTCCTCCAGAACGGCATCAAAGCCAGCGGCCACCAGGACGATCTCGGGCTGGAACTGGAGAGGACAGAGCGGGAGAAAGAGGAGGTGAGCCGAAGGCCGTCCCGCCGTGCCGAGGTCCCCCGGCCCGCGCTCCATCCCGACTCCGAGCCCCGCGGGCTTTCCTCGGCCCGAGCCGCTGCTCTTTTCCCACTACGGTCTTTGCTTTCCCCCACACGGACTCAAGTCTCGCACACGTCGAGCCCGGGCAGCCCGACTCCAGTTCCACTCTAGACCTCACCACTCTGGCTCAGTCCCTCAGCGGCTGCCTTCCAGCCCTCCCAACACTCTCCTGTTTTAGGGGTCCCACACAGGTTCCATTACCTCCAGAGCGATGGGCAGCAGCACATGTAAGAAGCAGCTGATGTAATCCCCATCCCTCATCCCCACCTGGGAGGGAAACACAGCCAGACAGAGAAAAACACAGTGAGCGTGGGCTCATGGGAAGGCCTATGAGGCCAGGGCCTTCTCCAAGTGCCAGGGGCCTGACCTGGTTCCAAGGCACGTTGACTGTGTATCCCTGACCCTTGCCATTGCCTGTTGCCCGCCAGTCAGAAGCTTTTAGGTGGGGCCAGAATCGGCCCTGTTCGTAGCGGTGAACAGAGAAGTAGAGGACGCTGGAGAAGGAAAAGGAGTACTGAAGAGTAGGGGGCTGGAGGGGGGGGGGGCCAGGGGAAGGGATCCCCAGCCCTTTAACATACTAAGGGGAAGGCCCACTCTGAATATACCTGGGGTCCTGCTCGAAGATGAACTGTGTGCCTTGCCCGTGGTGGACGTCCCAATCCACAATGAGGACCCTGGAAAAGGTTAAGGGCCCCCCCGAGAATTCATCTGCTACTTAGGGAAGCAGGGGTCAATCACCGGGTCAAACCTTGGTGAGCAGACTCCTCAGAAAGCCCATCCCGCCCCCAGCCTCACGCCCAGCCTCACCGTGGCACATGGTGCTTTTTCTGGGCATAACGGGCGGCAATGGCCACGTTGTTGAACATGCAGTAGCCGTTCATGCTGTCACGCTGGGCATGATGGCCAGGAGGCCTAGGACCAGAGGTACAAACAGGATCAGAGGGGACGGACTCAACGAAGCAGTGAGGGCACTGAACAAAAGCAGAGCTCAGAACAAACTGCTTAAAAAAAAAAGAGCCCACGACCAGTCCCTACGTGCACGTCGGCGCCGTGGTACAAAGAGCGGAGCAGGGACGCGTCTCCCAAATGAGCCGGACCAACGTCCGCTTTCCAGAAATGGCCACGGAACCAGATTCCCTCAGGTGAGGGACAGAGGGATGGGCTGAGGGGAGAACAGGCTTGTTGCACCTTCCACCTCCCCTCCCAGCACCTACCTGACAAGAGCCAGTCCATTTCGGATGTCGCCTCCCATGAGGGCATCCACCAGCCGAAGCAGTGCCCCAGTAGCCAGGAGGGCACAAGGGAACGAGTTCTGTTTCAAGATCGGGGGGTGAAGGAGAAACACAGAAGAAGAAAGCATCAGAAGCAGAGGGGAGATAAGGCGGGGGGGGGGGGGGGCGGGCGGGACGGTGATGAGGGAGACAGAAAAGAAAAAAGAAAAAGAGAGCCAAAACAAGATGAAAGGAAGGGAAGAACAAATGAATAGATTGGGGGGGGGGGGGAGACAGAGAAGGTGGGAGGAGAGAGAAGGAAAAGGCAATCAGTTTCTGGGGTCTGCATTTTTCTATCCCTGCCAATCTCCCAGAAGCACCGAGGTCTAAGGCTGGTGGCTCACCGGGTGCAGGTACACAGAATCATAGGTGTCCGAGAGGGCCCGACACTCCATCTGGGTCATGTCCGGGGTGGACGACATCAGGTCCACGTATTCTTGGCTGGGATTTCACAGAAAGATGGATAAAGGACTCTCCAGATTCCCAAGAAGGAAACCCCCACCCCCACCCCAAGGGGAAAGAAGGGGGCTCAGGACTCAAGTCATTCTGCTCACCTGTGGACAAGCTGCAGCTCCTGGGGAGTGGCTGGCTGTGCCTGTGGGAGGATACAGAAGCAAGGAGCACATGTGGAAGAGAAGTCCTTTAGGGAAAGCCCTCTCTGGCCTCGGGGGACTCAGGCCAGAGGAAAACTGGGTCTGGGACCCAGCCCGAGAACCTCGGGTTTGCTGATAATTTGGAAGGGGAGAAAAACCCGGACAGAGGGAGAGGGAAACGGTGAGAGTGCCGGCTTTTCTCACCCAGAGCCCGACTCACCTCAATCGGGATGCAGCGCTCAAGCAGACAGTCCCGGGACAGCTGCTGCTGCACGGCCTGAAGACGTTCTGGGCGTTCCGGAAAACTAAGGAAAAAGAAAAGGCGAAAGATCGAGGGAGTCTGCTTGTGGCTCCCTGCTAAGCGGGCACCCTCTGCTCGGGACCTTTTCCAGGCTCACCTGTCATCCCAGGGGCAGCGGAAGCTGCCCATTCTCTCATCCAGCACCAGGCCTGTCCCCGAGGGGATTTCTGACTCGGCCTCCAGATCCTACGAGAGAACGATAAAGGACTAGGAAAAATGGAAAAGGAGGTGGCCTCCCGAGGAGAGCCTCCTGCCTCCAGGGAGAAAGCAGCCCAATGTGAAGAGGTCCAACAGGGGATTTGAGATCCCCAGTTTCGTGTCCAGAAATCTTAAGTGGGGAAGGAGAAAGAAGAGTAAAGTGACCCAGGAGCCCGGATTGAAATTGTGGAGGGAAGGGAGAGAGGTTATTGTTGCTTGGCCCTATTCCTGAAGAGGCCCATGACTTCAGGGAGGGGAGGCCAGGCCGTGGAAGGGAATTGGATCTGAGGGAGGGAGGGAGGGCCGGCAAGGTCACCTGCCTCACTTTCCCCTCCAGAGCCACCTGGGGAAGGTGGCCAGAAAGCACGGGATGACTGCGATGGCCCCCGATGCAGCGGGAGGCCCGGGCCTTCCACAGGTCGGTTAGCCCGAGGCCACGCCCATTCAGAAAAGAAGGCCCGGTGGAGGCGAAAGGAGGCAGAGAATCCCCCCGCCCGCTAGATCCAGGAGGATCTAAAGAAATAGGGAAAGGAGGGGCTGGATCGGGGAGGGGCTTCCCCAGCCGCTGCAGAAATGACGCGATTTTTATTCAGCCTTTTATTCAGATTTTTATTGGGCCTCGAAGCCCAAATGGGGGCGGGGGCCGGGCCCCGGGAGGCCGCCCCACCCCACCGGGAGCACGAGGGCGAAGGGAGGGGGTACACTCACTAGGTCCTGCAGGTTGGTCACCAGCTCTTGCTCGGACACTTGACTCAATTTCTTGGCCCGCCCTCTGCGACGGGCCTCAGCCAAGCCGGGGCTGGGCCGAGGGGCCGGGGACCCCTTCCGGCCGCCCCTCTTTTGCCCCTGGGGATGCCACAGACAGTCAATTCGGACGGCGGGGGACAATGGTTCTGGGGGGGGCGTCTCCCCCGCCCCCCTCAAGTCCCTGAGCCCTGCCCTCCTCTGCTTCTCCCGTTGGGGAGCCTCCCAGAAGCCCCCTCCCTCATCGGGCAGAAGGGACCTAAGCCAACAGAACTGACCGTCATCATCCGGGTGCCGGAGGGCGAAGGATTCGAGCCCGGCTTGTCGGGCTGGGATGCCATGGGAGGCTGGGTCTGGCCCACCAGGCGACCTGCCCCGGAGAGACGACGCCGCCGCTGCTCGACTCTCGGCGTTCTCGCGCCCCCGCCCCGCCCTCCGCCCACCCTCCCAACAATCCAAGCGCAGTTCCGTCACATCCCCTCCTCCCCTCCACGGGGGCTACGGGGCTGCTCAGTCCATTTCCCCCTCCCCCCCGGGGGTGGGCCCTCGGCCTCCGACTCGGCCCCGCCCCCTCCCTTTCCCCGCCCTCCTCACTGGGCTCCGGGCGGCCGCCGGCCTCAACGCCTCGGCCCTTCTGCACTCTTGGGGACCCCCCCCTCCCCAAATTCGGACAAGACGAAGGAGCAAAGGCCCAAGCCGCCCCCCTCTCCCCCCGCTCAGGCGGGCAGACAACCTCCTCAGCCCGAATCCGCGCGGAGCACGAGCGGCGCGCCGAGCTCGGGTCACGTGCCGCTCGCCCCGTCACACGCCGCGATGGCACCACGTAACGTGCCGGCCGCCCCGGCCCCGCCCCCCCCCCCCCCCCCCCTTTGACCCACCCACGCACAAAAAGCCAGTCTGGGTGGGGGAGCAGCTACAAGTTTATTGTCGTCAAGCCACAGGATAGGGAGAGAGCGGACCCAATCAGAAAGGGCTTAGGGCCGGAGGGGCGGGGCCTAGCGCGGTCTACCGCAGCAGCCGCGGCCTAGGCCAAAGCCAAGGGCGGGGCGGGGCGGACCGCCTCCGCCGCTGCTGCCTCGGTCTTCAGGAGCCCAGGGCCGAGACCACCCCCGCGGCCCCGGGGAAAGGGGCGCCCGTGGCCCCGAGCAGGGGGGCCGCAGCCCCGGGGAAGGGGACCAGGTGCCCCACTGAGGCCATGTGGCCCGAGAGCACCACGGGCCCGAGGCTCGGGTAGAGCGGTTCGGTAGCCAGGTCCCCTGGGCCGGCGGCCGCCACTGCAGCTGCTGCTGCAGTCCCCTGCCCGGCGGCCATCAGGGCCTGACCCACCCGGGCCTTCTTCTTGGCTTTGCCCGACACCTTGCGGTTCCGGGTCTGGATGCCATCTTTGCGCATGGTCAGCGGCCGGTTCACCTGGGGGGGCCGGACAAACCCAGAGGCTCTGGTGCCCCGAAAAGAGGCACCCCCAGAGACTGGGTTTTCTCCCACCGTCCCCCCCCCCAGGCCAGCGGTCCAGAAGGAAGGGGCGAGGTCTTGGAGATTCCCTGGCCCAGTCTCCCCCCCCCCCAGGAAGTCACCCCAGCCCTACCCCCCCCCCCCAAGTCACCGGGGCCCCAGCCCGCCCATCCCTCTGGTGTCACACATCAAATACAGCAAACCGGAAAAGGGGCTTGGGGATCGACCTCAATTTGAAAAAGGGGAAACCCTAAGGCGGGAGCCCTTTCCCATTCCCAGATGAGGAGGGCCGGCCCAACCCAGGAAGGTCCCGGGCCTGGGGGAGGGGGGGGCGGCTTACGTTGTGCAGCTTGTAGTAGAGACCACAAGCGTTACACACGGGCTCCCCGCTGGCGTTGCGCCGCCACAGTGTTGTCGTCGTCGTCTGGCAGTTGGTGCACTGGGTACCTGCGCGCTTACTGACAATCTGAAAAGAGCCCAGGGGCTTGGTGAGGTCCCCGCTGCCCAGCTGCCCCCTTCTCACCTCCCTGGCCCCGAGGTCCACCCTCCTCACCAGGCGCTTCTTGGGCCTTATAAGGGGCCGGTTCTGCCCGTTCATCTTGTGGTACAGGCCACAAGCGTTGCACAGGTAGTGCCCGGTACCGTCTCGACGCCACAACGGGGTGGCCGTCGCTCCACAGTTCACACACTCTCTGGCCTCTGGTTGGGAGGAAAGGCAAGAAATTGGACAGAAAGTGAAAGCTGACCCCAGCTAAGGCCCTGGCCCCTTTTCTTCCCCTTGGGCATCCCTCCGGTCCCCAGCCCGGGTCCTCACCACAGGGAGACAGGGGAAGCGCCCCACGTAGCTTGGGAGAATAGGCGCTACCTCCACCTGCCACTGCGAGGGGGCTTCCGCCAGGAGAGAAGAAGGCAGCAGTGGTGAAGTCAGGAGGACTGGCTGCCACATAGTGGGAGGGCCCCACGGCTGCTGGGACACCCAGGGTGAGCAGGTCTGGACTCATGCGCTCTGTCTTCAAGGTCTCCAGGAAGCTCCTCGGGCTCCCTTTCACATCAGGGCCCTCGGGAGCTGGCTGTGGAGAGGCCTCTCGAACAGCAGGGGCCAGGGCTGAGGCCGGGTACAGCCCTGCCTTCCCGTAGGCCCAACCCGCGGCCGCGTAGGGGGCTCCCCCAAGTCCTCCATCCATCCAGTTGAGAATTGGGTACACTTGGCATACTGTAAGGAGAGGGAATGGAAGGGCGTGACAGTCAGGCCCCAGGGCCCTAATTTCTCATTGGGGTTCCCCAGAAGGCCGGCATATGGGAGACAGAGTGCTCACAAGCGGGGACTCCCGGCTTCAAGGCTCTTTCCCCATTCACTGTCTCTGGGGGTCCTCTGCCGGTCTAGGACCCCCAGTGACAGTTGCCCCCCCCCATTTGACTTCCGAGTCCCGGCACGACTGCCGGGCAGGGTAGGGACACCCAGATCCAACACACTGCACGCTGCCGGGCAGACGGAAAGCCTCCGGGGGGGAGGGGGGGGAGAAGGGCGGATGAACTCAGCCGCCCCTTGAGAAACGTTCGGCGGCTAAGTGGCGTGCGCCTTTGCCCGGTTCCCCGAACTTCCCGTCCCCCGATCCCGATTCCCTTCAGCAGCTCCTCCAGACAGCCTTTCTGCTCAAGCATCTCCCTTGGGATCCAGCCTCAGCCCCCACCCCAAGGGAGGCTTTCCTCTCCTACTTTACTGAGCTTTCTAAGCACCCCTTTGATCTGGGAGGAGAAGCTGTGGTAGGGAGGCAGGTGCCAAGACCTGAAGCTACAGAACCCGGGGGCCAGTCAGAATCATTCCAGGCTTTTTGTTTGGAGTTTTCTTTTCCCGGCGGGGGGGGGGGGGGAAGAAAATAAAAAACTCCTTAACTGAAAAAAAGAAAACACAGTAGTTACAAGATTCCCCCCAAACGGTTGCTGCTTCCATTCCCTTCCGACCCCTTAGCCCCTGCCATCTGCCTGCCAGCCATTGCTAGTTCTCTAGCTCCTCGGGGTCCCGGAGCCCCTTTTCAGGGGGGTCCAGCAAAGCAAAACACGTCTACAAGAATACTGAGACGTTTTAATTCTCAGAAGGAAAGTTCCAACAGAGGCTGTATCAAAGGCCGTCCTTGGCCCAGCCCCGGCTCCTTTTAAGAGTGTGTGGCACCCGAAAGCTTGGCGCTGGCTCTCTGTGCTCGACGGTCTGTACCCCGACTGCTGTTTCTCGGGCCTCGAGACCTCTCGGCAGTTTTGGGAAATTATCTCCCACCCCTCACTCGTGGATGTTCCCCCTAGCTGATTTCCTTCTCGGTCTCCTTTATTTGCTCACTCCCCCTCCCCTGAAGCCCTGGCCCCAGACCCTTTTCTCTCCTGGCTTGCCCCCCCCCCCCAAGTGATCTCATTCACTTCCTGGCTACGTTAACCCACGGGCAGCTGCCTCCCAGATGCAGCGCCCCCCCACCCCCGGCCAGAACTGCTCTCCTGGCCCCCTACTTCCAATCACTTGCACGTCTCCTCAGGGTCAGCGTGGGCAAAACAGAACTCATGGGCTTCTGCCCTGCAAGCTTTCTTCTGCCCTCCGAGGGTACTCTCGAGTCTCCAAAGCCAAGGAAGGTTCAGGGTGTCTGCCTCCTCCTCCACACTGACTTCTCTGGCCTTCCTCTCGGAGCCAGGCAGGTGCCAGGGGGAGCTGGACCTCCCTTCCCACGTCCACGTGGCCAGAGCTTTGATTTTTGCTGCCGTTAACACTTTTCACTCAGGGCCCTTACCCCCACAGCCTTCTCCTGGGTCTCCCTGCCTCCCCCCTGGCCTTCCTCCAGCCCTCCCTACCGGCCTGACCTTGCGGCTCCCTGCTCCAGAGGCAAATTGCTAAGGCGGGCCTTAAAAACCCTGCCCGCCTGCACTCAGCTTTTCTGTATTGATTTGTAACGTGACCCCCCCCCTTCCCGAGATCTGCCCTTCATGCACACCAGGCTATCCCGGTTGGCACTGCCCCCGGGCTCGGCTCGGGAACATCCTTGCCCACTGAACAAAAGCTTGCCTACTGCTGAGCTGACCTGGTCGGGGAGGGGGGGAAGAGGAAGGGTGGTCCATGCCATATGTGGAAGAGCGGGGCCGGCTGCTGACAGGGAAGGGAAGGAGCGTTTCTATGGCGCCTACTGTGCGCCGGGCACGGCATCGAATGCTCGTAGAATCACACGATGTGATCCGTCAGCGGACATCACCAGTACCACCCCTCACCCACAGGGGCAGAGAAGATGGCAGCCCAAAGCCCCCCTCCTCCCCCCCCCTGGATACCTGGTGAGTGTCTGTAAGCGTCGGCAGCCGGCCCCCGATGGTAGTAGGGCAGCGTGGCGGCAGCGTCGCCGGCGTCGGCCCCCTCGGGCCCGGAGAAGAAGAGTCCCGGCTCTTCGGTGGTGCTGACGGAGGCCGACGGGGACAGCAAAGTAGGCTCAGTGAAAGAGGCCAGGGCCTCTGGCTCCCCCAGGCCGGGCGGGAAATCCATGGGGGCTCCCCGACGGTTGCGGCAGAAGTAGTGTCACTGGTGCCTCCCTGGGGGGGGGGGGCAGGACCGTCAGCTCCAAGAGACCTTCCTAAGCGCGGTCCTCGGTCCGGGCCCCTACCCCAACTAAGTGGGCCTCCGTGGGCCCAGAGCCCCGGGCTGCCCACCCAGAACGGGCTCGCCTGTGGGGGTCCGTGCACGGCCACGTACATGTTACACACGTTCGGATATGGACGCTCTAAATATACACGTGCACAACGGGAATCAAGATCATATGTGTACATTATACAGGTAACGCACATGCGGACACACGTATGCTTGGGCAGGCGGGGGCCCAAGAGCGGGGGGCAGAGAACAGAAAGGGGGTGGACGGGGAAGGAGGCTTCTTCTTCCCCAGCCCTCCCCACTCTCCCCCCCCCCCAGCCATTTTTCTTTTCTCGTACCCTCCAGGCCCAGAGTGGGAGCTCCTTCTGTACCCTCCAGCCAGCCCTCCCCCAGTTATCACCCCACGGCAGAGATAACCCTTATCTCAGGACTGGGGGATATGAAAGCCTCTTATCAGCAGCCCGGGGCTAGTGTGTTCCCAGCAGGCTCGGGGGACTCCAGGCAGCCAGCTCCCAGCCCAGCCGGGCGGCCGGCTCCCTGCCCAGCTTGGCCCAGGCCAGCCAGGTATGGTCCACCCCTACACGATGGCTTTTCATTTGGAGGAGTTGGGGGGACCGGATTGGAGGGGATTTTTTCAGAGGAAATCAGAGCTGAGGACCCTCAGCCAGGGCAGGATCGGAGACGGGGCTCGGGGGCCTTTGGGGGTCGGTCAGATCAGGCCCCTGGATGATGCAATTTGGAGGGGATGAGGTACAGAGCCAAAAGAGGGATGAGAGAAGGGATCGGAAGGCCCGGGAGATAGAATTCAGGGAGAGAAACGAGAGTTGGAGGAGGGACCCAGGTGGGAGTTCAAGCCCCTCAAGTATGGCTCGGGGAGGGGGGGGTGACTCAGAGGCGCAGCATTAGGGGCTTTGGGAGGACGAGACGGGGCCGAAGCCCTCCCCAAACGGGCGGCTGCAGGGCTCGGGGGCACTGACCTGAGCAGGTGTTTAGGCCGAGGGAGGGGGGGCAGTCTCTCTTGGATCTCCTCAGGGTCCAGGCTGCGACCAAGACAACAGTGTCTCCCTCCCTCACACCCCCCTCCTGCTGTGGCTACAGGCGGGGCCAGGGGGTGGGGGGGGAGAAGGGGCCCAGCCTTGGGACCGCCCCCTGCTGGCACCAGTGCCCGAGCATGGCTTAGATGGCCGGGGGCACCTTCCTCACCCGCCCATCCCGGGCCTCCCCCACCAGCCCACAGCGTCCTCCATCTGCCGGGGCTCCTGCTCCCTGCGCTCTGCCCCACCTTTCTGTGCAGGTCTCTCAGAGGCTCAGTTGCCATTGGCTTGGGACGGTGGCCCTCCAGGCCCGGGGCCGGGCCGGGCTCTTTCCTCTCCCCTCTCGGGGCCGTGGGGCTGGCCGGTGTCTAGTTCCTCGTAGTCCTGGAGCTTATGTGTACCTCCGTTTCTCCCTCTGTCACTCCTGCTCTGCCTTAGGTTTTTCAGTTGGGGGGGGGGGCTCACATTAGGTCCTGGCAAGAAGGCCTATGACACACTGGGGTAGATGCCCAAACTAAGATGTCGGGGAGGATGAGGGACACCCTTCCCCCTCCCCCCTCCCCCCCCCCACTTACACCAGCTCCCTGCTGGGCCAAGGCTGGGGCCTGCTGATAAGTCTTATCAGATGGAGGGCCGGACCTCGGCTGTTGGGGTTGAGGCAACTAGCAGCCCCACAGGAGGTTGGGGGAAAGAGAGCGGATACTGGGGCCTCCCCGGCCCCGTCTATAGCCCTCACCCTCTGCGTGACAGGGCGATTCATTCATCTTTCTCTCTCTCCCCCCCCCGGGGCCTCCCCCCCCCCAATAGTGACACCTTGGTCCCTGCGCTCTGAGGGCAGAGAGCAGGGCAGGTGGGAATCATCCAGCCCAAGTCCCATCTGGGAAAACTGAGGCCTTCTTCCCATTTCCCAGTCACTCTGAATATTCCCACTGACCCTGCCTTTGGAGTCCAATGTAGTGTTTATTACAGTTATTAGGGAAACTGAGGCACAGCCAAGGTTAGAAGTCTGTTCTCCTGAACCTCCAGAGGGAGGGAAGCCGGACGCCTGAGTCCCCTCCCACCCTGGCCGCAGGAAGGCCAGGGGGAGCAGCTGGGAGTGCCCAGATAAGGCAATCTCTTGGGGCCAGGCAGAGCTGGGTGGAGGCCAGGGCAGTGGGAGGCTCATCCCTCCGGGAGGTAGGGCCGAATCAGCTCCGGATCTGGCAACGACTCAGCCAGGGGCTGCTCTACCCTGAAGTCGTGGACATGAGGAGGGCCCGGTCGGGCCTTGGGGCCGGGCCCCCCCCCCCCACGCTGTGGAATGGGCAGCTCTGAGGGGTGGGCTGGCAGCGGGGCTCTGAAGAAGTACTCATGTAGCAGGGCCTGTGGGGATGTGGGGGGAGTGAGAAGGGGTGGCCCCGGGCCAGCCCGGTCCTGTCTCACCCCTGTATCCCTGCCTTCATCCCTCATCAACTCCCCAGTGGGCGCCGCTTCCTCTGCCTTCAAAGAAAGGGTTGGCCGAATTCGCTCGACACCAAAAAAACTGGGGGTGGGGGTGGGGGGTGGCGACAGTGGCGGGGGGGGGGGAGAAACGGTTCCCCTTTGAGACCTGTGGCAAGCCGGCAGATTTTTATCAGGCCCCGGGCTCAGTTAGAGAAACCAGGGCACCGTGTTCCCCCAAGGCGGCCGGCCGCAGGCCGGGCTCCTCTGGGCATTGAAGCGGGCCCCCACTGACTTAAGTGAAGGAGACGTGCAAACGTTTGGCCAGTAAGCGATTTTTATCTGTTCGGTAAAGCAGGCCCCCTAAGGGGGGGGGAACGGGGTCCCAGCAGACGCCAACTGGGACCTTAGTCAAGGACTGCTGAAAGCAACCCCAGTCCTAGCTGTTCCGTAAAGCAGGTCCACTAAGGCCCCCCCGAGCCTGGCGGGCCTCTGGGCGGTCTGCTCGGAGGTACCTTCTTTAAGTACGCCGAGGCGCGCCGGCCCTCTAGAGTGGCCAGTGGCCTCCGAGACTGAGGGACTTGCCTCGGGGCACCCAGCTGGTCCTAATGAGAGGCGGGATTTGAACCCAGGGCTCCGGACCGCTGAGCCCAGGGCCCTTGCCATGTTTCAAAGCAGATCCGCTCGTGCCTCTCATGGGATCGTCTGTCAGTTCTGAGCCTCTGCTAAGATGCTATTTCCTCACCCTAAATCCAGAAGCATACTCTTCCTCTTCTGATCTCAAAGCACCTGTGACCTCCTCTTTCCAGATGTGATGTGCCAACCTGCTGGGGCCTCGGGTCACGTTCCTTGGCCAGGGGAAGGGGAATCCTTAACTCCGGAGGGCCGAGCTGGCCCCCTGCCTCGCTCGCCTTCCCATCACCACCAAGTCACTCCCAGCAAAGTAGCTTTCTAAAGGACGCGCTGGGCTCGTGTGGGTGGCGGGGGGGGGGACCAACTTATTCCCCAGAATAAGTCACACAGGAAGGAGCAGGAGGCCAGGGCGGAGCCCGTGCCCGCCGGGCTGGAGTTGGGCGGGGGTCCAACAGTTCTGTTCCTTATCTCCACCCCCCCCCCAGCAGTAGTAACAGAAAGTATCCCATGGCAGCAGGTGGCCCCGTGGGCAGCTCTGTGCTTCCTCCCCCGGCCCTGGCCTTGGCTGGCCCTTGGCAGCCTCTCTCTCGACCCTTCCTGCCCACTGACCTCCAGGCCCTTCACCCCTCGCCCTGTTCACACTGGGCCCCCTCCTGTGCTTCTTCTCAGCTCTTAGTTCTCAAGTTCGGTGCCCGCTACTGTCTGACCTCTGAGCTCTCTGCTTACCCCTGGCACAGCCGTGCCCACGGGGGGGGCTGCCCCAAGGACCCGTCTTCCCACTCCCACTGGGCCTTCACCATAACTACCAGCTCCTCCCTTCTCTCGCTCCCTTCTCAGCTGAGAAAACTCAAGGCCGTCTTAGGGGAGTTCCCATGGTTCTCCACGTCTCCTTCCCCACTCCGCTTCAGGGAAGTCCCATGGAATCGCTCCTTCCAGACCCCCACCCGCCCCGGGGATCTCTGAACTCCAAAGGCCACAAGCTCTGCTGCTCCCCCCCACCCCGGCTCTCAGTCCCCCACAATCAGACTCTCAGTGGCCCTCTCTGGCTCCTTTGCCACCCCCTGACCGGGGCTGCTCCCATGGGGTGGGGCTCGTACACGGTAGGGACTTATTGACCATTTGGCCACATGTGACTCCCGAATCCCTGACCTCTCTGGCCCCCCAGTCAGATGGCACACCATCAGTTCTTGGCTGGCTAGCTCCTCCCCAATGTCCCTTGTGCGTCTCAAAGTCCCGGCGGAGCAGGCCCGGTCCCCTCCGGGCCAGCTGGGCGCAAACCCCCGCCTCTGGGTCCTTCTCTTGGGCCGTGGCCACTGGCCTCGGCTCCACAGGGGGCTCCCTTCCTCTAGTCTTTCCGCCCGGCCCACGTCACTCAGAGGCGGCGTTTGGGGTGCCGCAAACTCCCTAGCAGGTCTGGGTGCTGCTCCCTGAACTCGGTCTCCTTCTCCTACCCAGGATCCCTCAGGGCTGCAGGGAGCCCCAGCTCTTTGTACTTCCTGACCTCTCTGGGCCGCTAGGTGGCGCTAGACCGGCTAGACCAGTGGCCTGGGGATCTGCAAGACTCAGCGTGGTGAGTTCAAATCCAACCTTGGACCCTTACTATCTGTGTGACCCTAGGCAAGTCACTTCACCCTGTTTGCCTCAGTTCCCTCATCTGTAAAAGGAGCTGGAGAAGGAAACGGCTGACCACTTTGAGGTCTCTGCCAAGAAAACCCCCAGTGGGGCCACGAAATGTGACCAAAAAAACAACTGCGTGATAACAACTGCCTGATGTGTGTTGTGTGGCGGGGGGTGTGGGGGGAGGGAAGGGGGGAGTCAGCTCCCCAACGGCCTAGCTCATTTGTATCCCTACGACAGGCCTGGGGGCCCGGGCTGTATCTGGCCGGAGATGGGGGGGGGGAGCTGGCCCATCTTAAGCATAGGCTCCCTGAGGAAGAAGTCGGGCCCACTTCCTCTTAGTCCCCGGAGGTGCACCCGGGAGAGGGGAGGGGGATACCTGGTTGGCCTGGATCCGACTTCGAGGGGGGTAGACGAGAAAGCGACTGAGGAGCTGGAGGGCTTCGGAGGAGGCGTCGGGGAGCACCTCACGCAGGGGCAGGGGCAGCTGCTCCTTGAACAAGATCTTGTTGTAATCCGGGAGCTCGGTGATCCCCTGGGGAAGGACCAGAGGGATTATGGGGCTTCGACAACGACCTGGCGGAAGCCCTCTCCCGCTCCCCTGCTACTCACCGGCCACACCTGGGGGCTGGGGGTCCCAAGGACCCGGAGGACACAGCACAGCTGTTCGATGTCATTCTCCCCGGGGAAGAGAGGGGAGTTGTTCAGGAGCTCCCCGAAGATGCAGCCCACGGCCCTGCGGACGAGAGTAGACGCGCCGGTGGGCCGCCAGCCAGCCGCCACCTCCCGGCCTCCGCTACGGCCCGCTCCGGGCCCCCTCCCTCTTGCCCCACACACTAGCGCCTTACCATAGGTCCACACCCTCGTCGTACTTCTTGGCGCCGTACAGAAGTTCTGGAGCCCGATACCACCTGCGGCCAAGCGAGGAAACGTCGTCAGCGGGTGAGAAGGGGGAAAGGCAGCTGCCCTGAGGGGGCCGGAGAAGCGCGCCGACAAACGCCTCCTACCCCAAAGCCCCCAACTGATGCCGCCCCCCCCCCTCCCCACTCGCTCACACCCGCCCCTCCTGCCAGGCTTAGGCGTGTACCTCGTGGCCACCTGGTGGCTATAAAGTCGGTCGCCCTTGTGGGAGAAAACGCGCGCTAGGCCAAAGTCGGCGATCTTCAGCTGGCCCGAGGAGCTGAGGAGCAGGTTGGCTGGCTTTAGGTCCTGGGGAAGGAAGAAGGAAAGAAAGAGAGGAAAGAAGGAGGGAGGGAGGGAGGGAGGGAGGGAGGAGGAAAGAAAGAGAGGAAGCGAGGAAGGAGGAAGGAAAGAGAGGAAGCAAGGAAGAAGGGAGGGAGAAAGGAAACAAGGAAGGAAGAAGTCTAAGGCCCAACATCCAGTCCCCTTGCCAAGGCTCAACTGAGCCCCCCGCCCCCGGCCCCGCCCACCCCTAGCCCAGAACCCCCCAAAAAAGACTTGGGCACTGGCCCTCTGGGTATCCATACCCGGTGTACAATGTTGTTGGCGTGGCAGAAGGCTACACCCTTGAGCAGCATTTGCATGTACGCTTTAACCTGAGCTGGGGCCAGAGGCCGCTTCCCATGCCGGATGACCTCAGACAGGTCAGAGAGCATGAACTCAAAAGCCAGGACGAAGCCTGCTCCATGCGGGAACACAGCCTTCAACTTCACCACCTGTGGGTGCCAGGGACACCTGATAAGGGCACTTAGAGAGTTTTATGGAAGGCAGGAAATCAAGGCCGAAGGGATCGCTACGCCCCGAGCCCGCCTGCCACCAGACTTCTCTTATTATCTTTGGGAAACCGAGGCCTGAGGCGTTGCCGGGTCATCCGGCCAAACCTGAGCCCAGACTTGTTTCCTAGGCTCGGGGAAAGCATGAGGCTTGAAGGTGCTTCAAGACTGCCCAGCCTGGGCCTCCATCAAAGGGCGCTCACGGCCCAGCGTCCACGGAATCGTCTCACGGGACGAGAAGCAAAGGCATCAAATGCCCCCGGCTTCACGGGATGAAAGCAAGGGAGCTCCGCGGGTGCTCAGGGCTAAGGGCAACTGAGGCAAAGCCGCTAACAGATGGGCACATCGAAGCCCCCTGCAGCTGGGCCCCGCTGTACACAGAGTGCCAGCCTCGGGCACCTACTGGCCGGGTGAGCCCGGTGAGGCCCTTCGGGCTGTCAAACGAGACTGGTCCAACCTCCGAGGATGCTCGGGAGGATCCCGTGATTGGGAAGCGCTTACTTAGCGCAGCGCCTCGCGCCCGCTGCCTGGTATTCGCAGGCTCTTAATAAATGCTTGTTCTCTGCCCCTGTCCACCTCCGCCCACCACCAACGTGTAAACGTTGCTTCAATTTATAGTTTGGGAGAAACCGGAGCAAAGCAAAAGGCGGCCAGTCAGTCAACAAGCATTTCTTAAGGGCCTACTCTGCGCCGAGTGCAGGGGACACAAAGAGAGGCAGATCAAAGTCCCTGCCCTTGACGGGAATGAAGAAATACAGGGGAGGCGGCAGGCAAGGAAGGAAAAGCAGGCGGGCAAGGAAAGGCCTCTCGTGCTCTTAGTGGCGAAGGCCCAAAGCCTGGAGGCCACGGAACGGCATAAACGCCAACCAGAAGACTACGCTTCAGGTAAGCCCGGAGCCCCAGAGAGACGATGACGGCGCTCTGGCTTGGAGACGTCCAGAAGCCACTGGGCGATGGCTGCCAACGGCTGGGGACATCTGACAATGAGTCGCCAAGAGATGGTCACTGAACCTGTGAATGCCGGTAAGCTCATCAAGGGTCGGACAAGAGGGTTCAGGACAGAGCTTGGCTTGTCACCCGTGGAGAGTGGGCCACTAGGTAGCTCGGAGGAGGGGGCGCAGGGCCCCAGGAAAAAAGACCTGAATTCGAATCCAGCCTCAGACACAGGTGACGTCAGGCAAGTCACGTCATTTCTGTCTGCCTCGGCTTCCTCAAATGAACAATGAGGATAGAGAGCACCTCCCTCAAGTGAGATCGTATTTGGGAAGTGCTAAGTCCACGGCCTGGCACATAGTAGGGGCCATATTAATACTGGTGATG
>JAJPUD010018356.1:0-28900 GCA_023553655.1 Myrmecobius fasciatus | reverse complement strand
TCCTTTCTGTCTCCATTTAATTTCCTCCAAAGATCTATCATACCTAACTTTTCTAACATTTTGTTTACCTCCTTAGCTTCTTTCTTATTTATTTTGTGGTTTGATTTATCAAGTTCTGAGAGAGGGAGGTTGAGATCCCCCACTATTATAGTTTTGCTGTCTATTTCTTCTTGCATCTCTCTGAACCTTTCCTCTAGGAATTTCCATGCTATACCACTTGGTGCATATATGTTTAGTATTGATATTGCTTCATCATCTATGGTACCCTTTAGGAAGATATAATTTCCTTCTTTGTCTCTTTTAATGAAGTCTATCTTTGCTTTTACTTGGTCTGATATCAGGATTGCCACCCCTACTTTTTTTTTGTTCACCGGAAGTGTAATAGATTCTGCTCCAGCCTTTTACCTTCACCCTGTATGTATCTCTATGTTTTAGATGTGTTTCTTGTATACAACATATTGTTGGATTCTGGTTTTGCATCCAATCTGCTATCTGCTTCTGCTTTAAGGGAGAGTTCATTCCATTCACATTAACAGTTAAAATAACTAATTCTGTATTTCCTGCCATCTTATTTACCCTAGCTTATGCTTTTCTCTTTCTTATCCTTTTCCCTCCTCCCTACTATTTTGCTTTTGAAATCCACTTCCCTCAAACAATCCTTCCCTTTTAGAGCCCCACCCACACCCTTTTTCCCCCCTTTCCCTCCAGTTTCCTTATAAGTACGTCTATTATTCCCTCTGAGCAAATCTGATGAGATGGAGATGAACCCAGTTCTCATTCCCCTCCCTTTTCTCCCCTCAATCATTATAGGTTTTCTTTGCCTCTACATGTGATGTAATTTCCCTTATTTTACCTCCTTTTCCTCTTCTTCCAGTGTTATCCCTTTTCTACCTCTAATTTATTTTTCTGTTTAACATATCATAATGATCTTAAAATCACACTAAACATATAATAATAATCATAAAATCACAGTAATCATATGATAATAATCATAAAATCACAGTAATTGTATCATAATCATAATGTAATAATAGATTCATAAGATCAACCCTCATTCTATAAGTATCTATAACATAAATATAGTTTTTTTGCCTTCTGGGTGTAAAATATCAGGGCAGTTTTCTTTTATGATTTCCTGGAATATAGTGTCCAGGTTCTTTTTTTCATCATGGCTTTCAGGAAGCCCTATAATCCTTAGATTGTCTCTCCTAGATCTATTTTCCAGGTCAGTTGTTTTTCCTAGGAGATATTTCATGTTTTTCTCTATCTTTTCATTTTTTTGTTTTTGTTCAACTGATTCTTGAAGTCTTGATGAGTCGTTAATTTCAAACCCTGATTCCACAAACAATCCAAGAGGTAAAAGTTTCGGTGGTAGCTGCTGAGGTTCCAGGTACATCCAATTAAATCAGGGCTCCGCACTAGGTGTTTCTATGGAGTTTCTATAGAGATAGCCCAAAGATACTTACTTCACATGGGTTAATCCCTGGCCTTGAGTCTTTTTTTTGTACAACCTTTTCATTTTATTTGTTTTTTTTTTATAAAGCTTTTTATTTACAAAACATATGAGTGACCTTTCAACATTGACCTTTGCAAGACCTGAGTCTTTTTTTTATATATTCTTCTGTTGTATCAGGAGAACCTCTGTTCTGCCTCAAGTGTTCTTGATTTTTCACCAGTCTATGCTTGCTCCAAAGTGCAAATACATTCTATTTGTGAGGAAATACTGGAAGGCTTGAAATTTACCAACCTATTCTGTCATCTTCGCAGAATCATCCCAAACTGCTTTATTAGTAAGAATTTAGCTAAAGCTAGAGAAACTAAAAACTAGTAGACCATTTACTTGGTAATGAATTATTTGGTCATTGGAAACCATAAAACAAAGAACAATATAAAATGATACTAACACCTGTCTGAACCATTTTTACTTCTGCAGTGACAGTGGCAGACTAGTGGGAATAAGATATATGATGCTAAAAATCACAACACATTTAGATTATGAATAAACTTTTACTCAACTGTTGCTGTTAAAAATTTGAGTCCTTGTGCAATGAACAATTAGAGTACATAGTCCTGGAGGGTTCTTCTTATATAGCTTGCCTTAACATCATCCATAGAATCAAAACTAAAAGCAAGAAAAGTTTTTCAGTAAAAAAAAATAGTCCATAGGTTCAAAGTGTCATAGATTTGGAGTTGGATAATAGCCATCTAGAAAAATCTCTGTTGTACAGATTAAAAAATTGAGGACCATTACTGAATTGACTTGCCCAAGGTTACTCAGGGAGAAAATAATTAGAGCAAATTCTTTGTTTCCAAATTCAGTGTTTCTTCCTATTGCATCAAACCATGCCTTGGAGGCAAAGATAGAATCTGAGAACAATTTAATTGCAGTAAATCCATCAATTGTTCTAGTCACTAAGTGTAATCATCCCCCACCACATCACCAACTGTTTTTTTCTTTAATGAGCAATTTGTGATTTTTGCCTTTTGTAGGATGCTATCAATATGGGACATTAGGTCTTTGAGCTAACAACTGCTTGGATAATTCATCATATTGTGATTTAGTAAAATATATTTTATAGACATGAATTGTACTATTTAAATCTTCCTTAAATCTGCATAAATTACAATGAAAAAATTTACTAATGCTCTGATTGAGAACTTCCAATAAGATGTTTTAGTAATTGAAAATGCTACTGTAATATCCACAACAATGTTAATTTATCAGTGAAGCTTCTATTGTTTATTAATTTCTCATTAAAAACATTTTCCTATTCACAATTCTTATATTTTATAAAGAAGATGACTATCTTCAGTATACCCTACATATGAAAACATGGAGGATTAGAGAAGTATATGAATTTCTAAGAATTGTTGAAACTTCTACATTAATAGAAGGTGATTATTCGTATAAGCTGTAGAAGACTATGGTTCATATATATACATATACACACATATACATATATATACATGTTTTTACCTATATATGTATATATATATATTAAAACTGTAGCCAATTAAATATTTTTTTCATCACATTTGTTCTGCTTTATCTTTCACTTCAATTTTTTCTTTCATTATGTCTTTCTATTCTATAGAAATACTTTCTCCTAAATCCAATTCTTTTTACATAATAAAATTCTGTTTCCTATTGCCAGGTAATAAGCACTCTTCTTGGTTCATTGTTTCTGCCACATTGAAAGAGATAAGCCCCCTTGGGTATTGAATCTTTTAAAGCTGAATGAAACATTTTTCAGGTTGCTTTGCTGAGACCTCTCCAGTTTTGGAGAGATTAGAGTTCATATTCCAGATACTTTTCAGAAGTGTTTTCATGGCATGGATAGCATTCAAATACCTTTATAAAAGTTACATCTCAAGTTGCTGATTTTGCATCAATCCATGAAGATTTGCTAGTACATTACATAAATTTAATAGCATGTGTCCTTGGTACAATGCACTTCACACTGCAACCATAGAATAATAGATTTCAAGGTCTCTTAATTTGAACATTTATCTATAACAATTTTATTTAGTTACCTAAAAAGCTTAATGATTCCAATAAGATTTCACAAGCTATGGAAACTGTACTTTATTGATGAGTGTAAACTAATAAATTCGATTCTCATTTTTACATCTGAAAAGGCAGAAACAATGCATTATCTGGGGTAGAAAGATAGTTGTAAGTCTGATTAAGGAGAATCTGTGAAGTTCTTTCTTTGATTAAATCCTTCATTTTCCCCAAATGGTTGCTTCTGTTCTCTGGGATGTGGTAGACTCTTAAATAGAAACATTTTTTTTTTACAAATTTGCAAGTAGTTCTAGAAAGCTCAAGTAATGAGGCAGCTCTAGCACTATAACATAACATTCACTATTACTTTATTATAAAACCATATGAGATTGCATGGTAATAATCATCTTGATATCAAGCATATTAGATCATACACTGAAGTGGAACTTACTTTCTACTTCTTCTACTGTAATTCTTCATAAGTGTAATAGTTTAGAAGTAGAAGGCTTTGTGTTCAAATTCTGGTTTGGTTACCTTTTTTAATCATGTGAATTGGAGTAAGTTACTTCCATTTCTAAATTTTAATTAGTCTTCCATAATATAAGGATAAGAATACTTCTATTAAGAAGTTCTTAAGGAGTCTTCCAGACTGAGATTAGCTCTCTATTGTCTGCCAATCAAACAACAAATATATATTGAAAAAGTATTAGATTTCAGGAATGTGAAAGGTACTAAAGCTATGCAAAAATAAAAATAAAACATTCCTTACTATCAATGAAAATATTCTATCCAGGACTACATCTATGATATTTATATTATTGTTATTTATTAATAAGTATAAATGTTTTGAGTGTTTTCCAGATTCATGGTGACAGTGTTTTATTGCAAATTTGTGTGTTTATGTGTGCATTTAATGTTTAATAATATTTAATAAAATACTTTTATTTGTAACTAATTATGTGTTCTGGGTAACTATCTTTCAAGTTTTTGTGAGGTATGGTTTTGAATAGAAGAAAAGAAAAAGTTGTTGTTGAAACAAAGCCTTATTTGAGAAATCTACGCTTTATTTTGGGCATGTATATGTGAGGGAGGAGTTGTGGGGTTTTACTATTGTGAAATAGACATTTGGATATTCATACTAAAGAATCTATTACTGAACTGCAGATCTCTCCCTCAATCCTCCACTTATTGATGGACAGTATGCTTAGACTGAGTTGAGGACAATGTCAGAGGTACCTTGCAAAAATTATATCTTCTACTTGAGGAGCACAATAACTACTACCTTTTCTAGGTTCAATACAATGCCTAGTATATAGTAGGTTCATTAAAAAAGTTATTTGATTTCCCTGTTACATTCCCTTTGTGTCTAGACTTTCCTAAAAGTAGAAGGGGGAAATAAATAGCTGTAGATAATGGTAACAATTTTGATTATGAACTTGCAATACTAAAAGTATAGCTTTGGCTTCTTCCTTCTTGTACCATAGTTCTCAAAGGAAGTCTGATTGGGAGGTAGTATGTTCTTAATGCCTTTCACTGTCCACTATACAATCAGTTGCAAAAATCTTATCAATTTTATCTCTACAACTCATCTAACATTCATTAAATTTTTTCTCCTCACACCTCTCACTTGAAAAATAATAATAATAATAATTTGGTACTAACAAAGCCCTGGGAATTAGGTTATTATTCTCCTTCCCTCCTTTAAAGATAAGGAATTCTGAAGTAGATGGAAGTTCATTGACTTGCCCAGAGTCACCAAGTTAAGAAGTGTATAAGGTTAGTTTTGAATTAATCTCATCCCAACTTCAGGCTTGTTGCTCCATTCACTGTACCACCTCTAACAACATAGTAATTAGACTTCCAATTTATCTTCTCTTTGTTTTCCAGAAAACTTTAAAATAACTTCCCACAAGCAAAGGTCTTTATTGTTCTACCACAGAGTTTCTCAGGGGCTCTTTTAAGTTTAATTTTCATAGTTTGACGTTCAAATTCCTTCTGAAGCTGGCATCAGATGATCTTTTTCAGGGGCATTGCATGATTCTTCTACCATGTAATTCAAATTCCCCCCAAACTAGTTGATTCCCAAACATGCGTCTATGTCTGAATTCCATAAATTTGTAAAAGTTTCATGCCATGCTTGGAATGTGTTTTTTTCTTTTTTATCTTTCACAATTGCTAGATTTCTTCAAGACTCAGTTCATGTAATGACAAAAAGTACTTACTGATCTTCATAGTTGTCAAGCTTCTTGAGTTCCTCAAATAAATTCCTAAGTATTTTCTTAGTTTAGCTGCTTTATCCCTTGTTTTCCCCCAAGTGAATATATGCTTTTAGAACAGAGGGATTAATTTTCATTTTGTTGCAGTAAGCTGTACATATAGTACAACAAGACCTCTCATATAAACATGTATTTAATAATTGTTGAATTGAATTAGATTCTAAGGGGAGAAAAAACAACAACATACTGTACTTCAGAGGAATTTTAAAGGAAAACGTCCTTTTAATAATTGAAGGTATGACCAATCAAATAGATAACAATCTTTGCAAAAACATGTTTATGAGGTTTTATCAAGTATGTTAAAACTTAAAAGTTGCCTCAGGCAATCCACTCATGAAAGGATCACTGTATTTGATAGTAGGTACTTAAGAAGTAGCTTCTGGCCTCATAATCAAGAATACTTGCATTTATGTACTAGTTATGACCTAAACTGTGGGTCTAATCATGGGCAAATCATTAAACTCTCAATGTTCTATGTAAATTTCAGAGAAAATGACAATGTATACTGGTTGAAGGAGTTCCTTACTGGAATTTTTCATCATGAAAAAATCACAGGTTCAGTAAACAAACAGAACAAAACAACACAATTACAAAAAAGAGAAGCAAATTATTTTATTTCTCAATATGAACAAGATATTTGATTAAATTATACTTGAAATATTAACACATTTCATATACCCACAAAGTGACTGAAGGTAAAATCTTTTCATATTTTTTGAATAAAGTTGCAAAAAAAATTGAAAGAATGTTACTTTGTTTTTGAGTAGAAATGTTAATGTATTCAAATATATTCATCTATTTTCAAGTAGTGGCTATATTTATCTATATCAGTACACACACTATTACAAATAAGAATGCCTTCTAGCTAATTGGTTTTGCTTCTATTTGTCACTCTATAAATCAACCATTGTCTAAGTCCTACATGCAAGTTTATTACATTTGGAATAACAAAATTCTCTCTGTGCAGCCTTATGTAGTCTAAGCAATTCTTGGATTTGTTTTTTATTTTTTATTTTTTTTACTGCATAACTCTTGAAATATTAAAACTAGTATGAAAAATGGTCTGTTTACAGTCAAAAAAAAGGAGCAAGGGAAAATGTATTATTTTTATTTGACTGTCTTGTTCAACTACTTTCCCTTTATATAATACTGCCAGCATTCCTTATGCTTTGTTCCATTTTATTAGTCACTGCTTTCCAATTATGTTTTTGCTCTTTTATTGCCATTGCCATTTACTTTTGCTCACTTCTATAATCAGATTCTCTGTTCAATGCCATGCAATTCTTTCTTAACATCAGAAGCCTTTTTACCTTACCCTGGAAAGTTTGCATTTTGGGCAGAGTTGATCATTACTAGTTAGACACAGCCGTGGTGCCTATGATCTTGTAACTTGACATTCTTGAATTTGTAATAGTCATTTTGTAAAGAAAAGAAAAAAAAAGAAAATATCTTTTGTGATCAGCTTAGATATTTGCTAGGAAATACTAAGTAAACTCCTTAGTCTTTGAACAAATGAATATTATTTAGTGATGTTTTGAATTTTGATTGACTTACAGAATAATTTGGTATCATTAGCAGATGGGGAGGTAGCTTATTACTTTTTTACTATTTTTGTTGCCCTTTATTAATGGTAAAACTCAGTATGAATTTATCATTCATTAATAGGTGTTAAAATATATGCCTTTTTACTGTTTTCATTCTAGAACATATAAGATTTCCATAGAGCAAATTTAGGGTTACTTTAAAGTCCTCATTAAGGCTAGTTGAAGTCACTACCACATTAACATGGAGGTCATACTCTACCCGACATTAGATAATATATTAGTATCACATAGTCATACATAACCCAAATAATTCATTACATATTCATGAATGTTTCCTATGTTATTCTGGTATTGTCTGTCCAAGTATAGAAAAGAAACTTAACAGTTTAGCAAAGAAAGTCAAGCCCTTACCAAACGTCCCTGAAACAGATTTGACCAATTTTATTCAATACCCTAAGACTATGTCATCAAAACATAGCCTCCAGTACAATGCTTTTTGCTTAAAGAAACCACACAGATGACAATATCCAAAGGCAATACCATTTAACAACTCTAAATCTGTACCCATACCAGAATGAGAAAAGTGTCCTATTATACAGGATACTTTCTTAAGTTACATGTTTGGTTTACCTGTGTCATGTTTCTGATGGGAGGATAATACAATGACTTAATACCTATAGTATATATGTTTGGGGTTATTTTTGCAATAGTTCTGGTGTGGAGAATGTAACACTATCTGAATTGAGGCCACTGAGAATAACTTAATTTCATCCAAAAATAGATCAATCCTTAGACTCACTAAAAGAATTTTCTGAAAAACTAAAGTTCACCAATGATTCTAATATAGATCATTTACCTTATTACTTTCTTAATGACTTTTTGAAGAAGACAAGAATGATTGCATTAAGTAGTTGCCAAAGGGACCCTGTCTTTTATCATTATGTCATCTTGGATTTGAAGAAGTTACAATTATGTGAAACTGCAGGAGAACTGAAGAATTTCCTAAGACAAACCCTAAAGAAGAGCAACAAGGAGATCCATGTATCAAGAAAGAAAATAATAAAAAAAGATTCTGATCATTTAATTAGTTTTCTAATGTTTATAGCTAATAATTGTAATAAAGAGCACTATTACAAAAATGTAGTTTAAATGAAATGTTTATAATTCAGTTTTGTTTTGTTTTCAGGTTAGTTAGCTAGCAATACAAATTTATAAAATACTTACTATATGCCAGGCAGTGTGTTAAGCAGTGGGGATACAAAAAGTGGTTAAAAAACAGAACAAAACACAACCAAACAAAAGGGGAAAAACTACTCTGAACAGTTCAGAATTTTTAATGGAAATAACAAAAAAAACAAGCAAGTATAAATACACAAGCTATATTCAGGATACATAGGAAATTATGTAGGAAAGACGCTTGAATTATAACACTAAATTATTTTTTTTCTTCCTCGACCAGAAAAAAATTACTTTCATCAGATTTGGCTCAAACAGAGAATACCATAGACATTTAGCTTCACAGAAAAGTTTATTTCACTCTATAGGGAAATAGGAGGGGAAGGAGGAAAAGAAGGAGAGAGACTAATAGGAGTGGAAAGAGAAGTAGAAGGGGAAAGGCATAAAAAAGTGTGAGACTGCAAAAAGATTAGGGCTATTTGAGGGAGGGAGTGATCAGTGATAAAATACTGGGAAGGATAGAAAGAGGGAAAGGTAAAAGAAAAATATAATTGGGGGTAAACCATATGGCAAGAAATACAGAGATAGTAATTTTTTTTCTGTGAAAAGAATATTTTTTGCAAAGAATTTACTTGATCTGTCATGCCTTTCTTTTAAATAGAATATTTCCTAAGGGTAAACCTATTTCCAATCAGAAAATTATCCTGTATGGATATTTAAATGGTTAAAATTATTTTACAAATTTAGTCAACCAACAAATATTAATAAGCACCTACCATATAATAAATACTGTGGTGGCCTCTGGCAACATACATACAAATGTAAAACTACCACTGAGGGGAAGGAGAGCCCCTACAGGGTTTCTAGCCTGACTTTCTGGCTACGTGGAATCAATAGACACTTGATTTTTATTTTTTTCTGTCTTTCTCCTCACCTGATTAAACTATACAGAAAAGTATCATCTCTCCACATTTGTTCCCTTGTCTGAGCTGCCTAGCATCATGGCAATACTCCCTTCTAAGAGGAAACCTTAGAGAATGGTAAACATCTTCTTGAAGCCATAGTTGAATGCTTCACAGAAGGAGGATAATACTCTTGATTTTCACCTTCACCCACAAATTCTCTGCCTACTCTTTCATCATCTACTAAATTCCATTATCTAATTTCAACCAGTTGCTATTCCAACTATCCCTTTGTCTTGTAACACTAAATCTCTTCTTCCTTTTCACAGTTAACCTTCAAATGTTCTGTTTCAGGACTTTCCCAGGAAATTACCCCTCCACTAACTATGCTTTCCTTCTCTCCCTATCTTGATCCTTTGATAAAATAATTTAATTCTGACTTGTTCTACTTTTCTGAGTTCCTTGTCCTCTTACTCTATTAATGTTCTTTGCCTGCCATGTTGTATACTTGTATTCTATTTCCTAGGTAACACTACTCGTGCAGTGCCAAAGTTGCTGAAAACTCATGAAGCAGAGATTAGAGGATTTATTTAAATTATATCATATTATCTTAATTGTTCCTAATTATAACAAGAAAATACTTTTATGATTTCCTAATATGCACATTTTCCATTCACTACAGCAGCTTTTCATAATTGTTTCAACTCTGTTCAAACCTTCAATAGCTTTCCCTCCCTATACCTTCTCATATAAGAATCTTATTCCAGATTTCACTGAAAAACAAAACTGAGAACAATTTCTAGGGCTTATTTTTCTGTCTCATGCTCATTTTATATCATTCAATTACATTAAGCAGCTTTCTTCTCCTTTGCTGCTCTCTTCTCTCACATGAAAAAGTAGTTCTTCTCTTTGTAAAGATAAACCTGTCAGGGTTTATATGATTCCATTTTAATACATCTTCTCGAGCATATTTACTGCTCTATAATCCTTATTTTTATGTTTTTCTTCAAATTCTTCTTATTTATTGAGTAATGTCTACTACTTATAAATATTCCCAGGTCTTCCTTGTCATCAAAAATCTGTCTTGATCTATCTAACTCTTCAAGTCATCTTCCTAATAATGCTGTAAACATTTTGAGAGCTTCTTTAATGCACATTTGTTTACTATTCTTTCTTTCATCTCACTTTTTAATTCTCTACTGTCTGGTTTCTGACCTCATCATTCAAGCAAACATTTTCTATGTAAAGTCATGAATGTTCTAATTATTGACAACCTAATGGTTTTTTCCTCAATTTCTCTCTTTCTTTAGCTCTCTGCAATATTTCATATTGTCAATTATCTTCTCTTTAATAATCTTTTTTCTTTAAATCTTGCTAACCCATTGTTTTTCCTGGTTCTTGTTCTACTTACCTGACCACACTTCAGTCTCCATTGTTGGTTCTTCATTCAGGTCATGGAACTAAATGTGAGAATCTCTTGGTGACTATATTTCTCTATAAAATGTTTCCTTGTAATTTCATCAGATTATATGAATTCAGTGATTAACTTTATGTAGATGATTCTCATATATATTTATGTAACCAGATTTTCCTTCCTGACATCCAATCTAAGAGCATCAATTGCCTTTTGTACATCGGAAATTGCAGGTCCAATTCAATTGTCTAAATTGATACCTAAATTCAATTATGGCCAAACTGAACATTGAAACTCTTTTCTCTTCCGAATTTCTCCATTACTTTGAGTGTGCCAGGCAAACAGGTTCATGGTTTATGTGTCATCTTCAGAACTTGAGGTTGTCTCATAAGACAACCTATTTCTTAAATCCAGGAATTTTCAGTGAATATTCTCTATGACTAGAATTATCATGCTCATCATCTTCATCTCCTGGCTTCTCACCTACTCACAATGCATAGGCAACCTTTCCTGATCCCCCTGCCTTAATCTTAATGTTTTCCCTCTTTTGATTATCTTCAGTTTAAGTCATATTTAATTTGTTTCTGTTTAGTTGCTTGTATTGTCTTTCCTGTTGTCTTTGTTCCACTTCTTAGTAAAGTATCTGGCACATAGTGGGTACTTAATTAATGGTTATTGATTGATTGACACCACCAGTTTCAAAAAAAAAGGCTCCATGTTGAAGACAATGTTGGAAAATACATTGGAAGGAATTTAGGGATTATAATGTATACAGAGTCACATTTTTTTAAATCATCTATGGCAGGGCTTCTTAAATTTTTTCTATTCACAATGCCTTTTCATGCAAGAATTTTTTTTTTACAAAATCCCATATCTAATATAGCAGTGTTTGTACATGTGCAGAACAAAATATACATGTTGTATATTTAAAACCAATGTTTCAGTGAAGTTGCATGCAACAGGGGCAAACATTGCCCTCACCTCACTTGCAAACACCTCAGATTCATTATATATTTGATTTTGAATTAATTTGTGGTCATTACTTTCAGAAGCCTTTTACTGTTGCCAAATTTGTTTTGCAATCCCCACATTCAGTCATGTTATCCAATATCAGATCGTGATGAAAATTTTAAAGAGCTTTGGTCTAGGTGTATTTTTTTATAACAATATCATTGCACTAATTCTTGTAGATAGAAATACAACAACAACAACAACAACAATAATAATATAATAATAATAAAGTTCTTAAGGAACTTACATTCTATTGGGAGAGATATCATAAAATTGTGTAGGTATATGAAGAATAAATATAAAAAGATATAAGGTATCCATGTGGAAGACAATTAGAGAGTTAGGAAACAAGAATTTTGATGTAAATACCTTACTTAAAAATGTGGTATTTGAGTTATATCTTTTTTTTCCTTTTTTATTAAAAGCTTTTTATTTACAAAACATTTGAGTGATTTTTCTACATTGACCTTTACAAAAACTTTTTTTTATTTGAGTTGTATCTTGAAGCAAGTCTCACCTTCCTCATCTTCCTCTGTTTCCTCTTAGTTTACTAAAATAATCTGTTAACATATTCCTTTACTTCAATAATGAAAATCTCAATGTAGCTTCCATCTGACCTTTTAAACTTTGTATCAAATGATTCTTTCATTTGGAAAAATCTTAGCCTTAATGAAGGCTTCATTTTCCTTCTGTGTTTATAATCAAACAGAAAATCTTTTTTTTGTCTAAAGGGCAACAAAATTAATAGTCAAAGTGATATACATTGGAGAATAATTACAATCATTCCCAGATATTTTCAAATTGTAACTATCTTTTTGCAGGGCTGGTTCAATATCAGGAAAACTCTCAGCATAATCAATTATAATAATAACCAAACTAACAAAAACCATATGATTATCTCCATAGATGCAGAAAAAGCATTTGATAAAATTCAACACCCATTCCTATTAAAAACACTAGAGAGCATAGGAATAAATGGGCTTTTCCTTAAAATGATTAGTAGCATCTACTTAAAACCATCAGCAAGCATCATATGTAATGGAGACAAACTAGAACCATTCCTAATAAGATCAGGAGCGAAACAACGCTGCCCACTGTCACCATTACTATTTAATATTGTATTAGAAATGTTAGCTTTGGCAATAAGAGAAGAAAAAGAGATAAAAAGAATTAGAGTAGGTAATGAAGAAACCAAATTATCACTCTTTGCAGATGACATGATGGTATACTTAGAGAACCCTAGAGACTCAACTAAAAAACTACTAGAAACAATTCACTACTTTAGTAAAGTTGCAGGATTCAAAATAAATCCACATAAATCATCAGCATTCTTATATATTACCAACAAAGTTCAGCAGCAAGAGATAGAAAAAGAAATTCCATTCAGAATAATGGATGATAGCATAAAATATTTGGGAATTTATCTGCCAAGAAAATGTCAGAAGCTATACGAACTAAACTACAAAACACTTCCCACACAAATAAAATCAGACCTAGTCAATTGGAAAAACATTAAGTGCTGATGGGTAGGCCAAGCAAATATAATAAAAATGACAGTACTACCCAAACTATTTTACTTATTTAGCGCCATACCAATCAAACTCCCAAGAAATTATTTTACAGATCTAGAAAAAAATAGTAGCAAAGTTCATTTGGAAGAACAAAAGGTCAAGAATTTCAAGGGAATTAATGAAAAAAAAAAGAAAGATGAAGGTAGCCTTGCTGTACCAGATCTAAAACTATATTATAAAGCAGCAGTCATCAAAACCATTTGGTACTGGCTGAGAAATAGAGCAGTCCATCAGTGGCATAGGATAGGATACCAGGACAAGCTAGGTAATAACGTTAGCAATTTAGTGTTTGATAAACCCAAAGACCCTAGCTTTTGGGATAAGTACTCACTAATCAGCAAAAACTGCTGGGAAAATTGGAAACTAGTATGGAAGAAATTAAGGCTGGACCCACACCTAACACCACGCACCAAGATAAGATCTAATTGGGTTCACGATCTAGATATAAAGGGTGATATAACCAAATTAGAGGAACATAGGATAGTTTACCTCTCAGACCTGTGGAGATGGAATAAATTTATGTCCAAAGAAGATCTGGAACTATTAATTGAACATCAGATAGATAATTTTGATTATATTAAGTTAAAAAATTTCTGTACGAACAAAACTAATGCAGACAAGATTAGGAGGGAAGCATCAAATTGGGAAATAATCTTTACATTTAAGGGTTCTGATAAAGGTCTCATCTCTCAGATATATAGAGAATTGTCTCATATTTATAAGAATCCAAACCATTCTCCAATTGATAAATGGTCAAAGGATATGAACAGACAATTTTCAGATGATGAAATTAAAACTATTTATAATCATATGAAAAGGTGCTCCAAATCACTATTGATCAGAGAAATGCAAATTAAGATGACTCTGAGGTACCACTACACACCACTACACACCTGTTAGATTGGCTAAAATGACAGGAAAAGATAAAGATGAATGTTGGAATGGATGTGGGAAGACTGGTACACTGATACATTGTTGGTGGAGCTGTGAACGGATCCAACCATTCTGGAGAGCAATTTGGAGCTATGCTCAAAAAGTTATGAAACTATGCATACCCTTTGACCCAGCAGTGTTTCTATTGGGCTTATATCCCAAAGAAATCATAAAAGAAGGAAAGGGCCCCACATGTGCAAGAATGTTTGTGGCAGCCCTTTTTGTAGTGGCTAGAAATTGGAAACTGAATGGATGCCCATCAATTGGAGAGTGGCTGAATAAATTATGGTATATGAATATTATGGAATATTATTGCTCCGTAAGAAACGACCAGCAGGACGATTTCAGAGAGGCCTGGAGAGACTCAGTGAAGTGAGCAGAACCAGGAGATCATTATACATGGCAACAGAAATAGTATATGAGGATCAGTTCTAATGGACATGACTCTCTTCAACAATGAAATACTTCAAACCAGTCCCAATTGTTCGGTGAAGAGAGCCATATACACCCAGAGAGAGGGATGTGAAATGTGGACCACAACATAACATTTTTATGTTCTCTACTGAGGTTTGCTTGCATTGTATTTCCTTTATCGGATTATTCTTTCTTGTAGATACGATTTCACCTGCACAAAAAATGATGCAATAACTATACATATATTCGATTTCTTAAGTATTCTAACATAATTATCATGTAGTGGATATCCTGCCATCTAGGGGAGGGTTGGGGAGTAGGGAGGGAAATTTTGTAACAGAAAGCTTTGTAAGGGTTAATCTTTAGGAATTACCCATACATATGTTTTGCAAATAAAAAGTATTAATAAAAAAGAAAAAAAAACATAAAAAGAAAAAATATTAATGGTTTAAATAGAATTTTCAAAATGTTATATATGCTAGATCTCAGGTGATACTGATAACAATTTCTCTCTAAATGCTTTCAACAACATAAAAATGGAAAGAAAAATAGATTAATAAAATGACCATTCAACTAAAAAAACAAAAACAAATTATAACTATTCTTTATTATATTTTCCCTCCATTTCATAATTAAAACAAACTTAAATAAAACTACACAATGTACTGAGATGCAACCTTGAAAAAACAGCATATAAAGGAAAGCAACACCCTTCCCATTTAATTCCTTTAAAGGTTTTTCTCTACTTAAATTTCTGTCAGGGATTTGATTTTTTTTTTCTTATTCATGTTGATCTGATATGAGTGTGACACTTACAAATTAAGGGGACCACCAAAAGAAAAGGACACCACCAATTATTTTTTCTACTCGTCATATAGGAAATAACGATAGCTTCTACTAGTAGAGTTTATTGTATATAGCTCTTGCTGATTTCAAAGGACTTTTCCCACTCTAAAATTGGATGAGTTTGCCTTCTGACAACCCTTTACTCCCAATGAACTATCTCATCACAGATAGATTTGCATAAATGTGGTCCTTCTGTTACTGTTATTTCCCAGGTTTTGACAGCTCTATCATAATGATTCAGATTACACTGCAACAATGTGTCCTTGAAGAAAATATCCTGTTTACCTTCTGTGCAATTGTTTGTCTACAGTTCCCTGTACAGCAATTGTTTTGCTACTTTATTGCCATCAACCTCCTCCCCCATCATAAATAGCCTCTTGAAGCTTATATATAAGGCAAATGACTATGATAACTTAGATTTATTGTTCACAAAAATATTACTATTTACAATGGCTTTTGAGTTTAACAGAAGCATACTGTTTTGTTTTGCTTTAAAATAACAACAAATATGACCACATTAAAGTCTTACCCCAACAACCAATGTAAATCAAGTCAAAGCAATATAGATAATATAAGGTAAATATTACAATAATGTAACAGGTTAGAAAGAGTATATGAATGGTAAATTATATTTATAAAATTATTGTGGCATACTGGAATGAATTTCAAGTTTGGATAGGAGAAGACTTAAAGGCTCTCCATATAACTTCTATGGCCCTCAGTTTTCTAATATGTAAAATTAAAGAGTTGGAATTTATTCTTCATATCTTCTAACTTAAAATATGTATTCCCATGTCACATAACTATGTCTTATTTAAGATATGTCCTGACTTTCTAGAATCTGATGATTTTTTCATTTCTTGCACTCCTTTCTATGGCATTTGGATGAAAGAAAAATTTGACAACTTTGCAAATCTTTCTTTCCATAGCTAATTAAAAGAAATAAAAGAAATTAATCAAAGGAGCCCTTGATCAACTTGATTAATGCGTCATATAGCTTGATTAAATTATATGTTCTGGGATCTTTGTAGGAATGCATATTAGAGGCATTGGATGTACTGAGAAGAAAGGGGAAACTTTTAATCATTGTTGACTGGAACATAGGAAAATGGACTCTTAAAAAGTTTATGTTCATAGCTTCTCATTCTTTTGACTAATGTCAAGTTTAAAGAGTATATGTTTAAACCAGGTAGAACAAAAACAGAGAAAAAAAATTATAGACCAATCAATCTAGTGAATATTGATTCAAAAATCTTAAATAAAATATTAGCAAAAAGATTACAAAAAATCAACCCCAGGATAATACACCGTGATCAAGTAGGATTTATACTAGGAATGCAGGGATGATTCAATATTAGAAAAATTATTAACATAATTGACTATATCAATAACCAAATTAACAAAAAAACATATGATTATCTCAATAGATGCAAAAATAGCATTTGATAAAATCCAACACCAATCCTATTAAAAACACTAGAAAATATAGCAATAAATGGACTTTTGCTTAAAATACTCAGTAGCATCTATTTCAAACATCAGCTAGCATCATATGTAACGGTGATAAACTGGAACCATTCCCAAAAAGAACAGAGGTGAAACAAGGATGCCCACTACCATTATTACTATTCAATATTGTATTAGAAATGCTAGCATTGGCAATAAGAGAAGAAAAAGAGATTAAAGGAATCAGAGTTGGTCATGAGGAAACCAAATTATCACTCTTTGCAGATATATGATGGTCTACTTAGAGAACACTAGAAAATCAACTAAAAACTATTAGAAATAACCCCCAACTTTAGCAAAGTTGCAGGATACAAAATAAATCCACATAAATCATGAGCATTTTTATACATCACTAACAAAATCCAACAGCAAGAGATACAAAGAGAAATTCCATTTAAAATAACTGTCAATAATATAAAATTTGATGGAATATATCTGCCAAGGGAAAGTCAGGAACTATATAAGCAAAACCACAAAATACTTTCCACACAAATAAAGTCAGATCTCAACAACTGGAAAAATATCAAATGCTCTTGGACAGGTCAAGCAAATATAATAAAGATGGCAATGCTACCTAAACTAATCTATTTATTTAATGCTATAACAATTAAACTTCCAAGAAATGATTTTACTGATCTAGAAAAAATAACAACAAAATTCATCTGGAACAACAAAGGGTCAAGAATTTGAAGGGAATTAATGGGAAAAAAGCCAAATGAAGCTTTATATAAATGTACCAGATGTAAAACTATATCATAAAGCTACAGTCATCAAAACCATTTGGTAGTGGCTAAGAAACAGAATAGTTGATCAGTGCAGTAGGTTAGGTTCATAGGACAAATTAGTTAATGACTATAGTAATCTAGTGTTTGACAAACCCCTAAACCCCAGCTTTGGGGATAAGAACTCACTATTTGACAAAAACTGCTGGGAAAACTGGAATCTACTATAGAATAATCTAGGCACTGCTCCACACCTAACACCATATACCAAGATAAGGTCAAATGGATTCATGCTCTAGACATAAAGAATGATATAAAGAAATTAGAAAACCATAGAATGGTTTACCTCTCAGATCTGTGAAAGAGAAAGGAATTTGTAACCAGAGAATAACTAGAGATCATTATTAATCACAAAATACATAATTTTGACTATTTCAAGTTAAATTTTTTTGTAAAAACAAAACTAATGCAGACAAATTTAAAATGGAAGCAATAAACTGGGGACACATTTTTATATTCAAAGGTTTTGACAAAGGCCTCATTTCTAAAATATATAGAGAATTGACTCAAACTTATCATAATTCAAGCCATTCTCCAATTAATAAATGGTCTAAGGATATAAGCAGACAATTTTCAGATGAAGAAATTGAAATGATTTCTAGTCATATGAAAAGGTGATCCAAATCACTATTAATCAGAGAAATGCAAATTAAGACAACTCTGAGATACCACTACACACCTGTCAGATTGAAAAATATAATGACAAATCTTGAAGGGGATTTGGGAAAACTGGGACATTGATACATTGTTGATGGAACTGTGAATGGATCCAACCATTCTGGAGAGCAATCTGGAACTATACTCAAAAAGTTATCAAACTGTGCACACCCTTTGGCCTAGCAGTGTTTCTATTGGCCTATACCCCAAAGAGATCTTAAACTAAGGAAAGGGACCCACATGTGCAAAAATATTTGTGGCAGCCCTTTTTGTAATGGCTAGAAACTGGAAACTGAATGGATGCCCATAAAATGGAGAATAAATTATGGTATATGAAAGTTATATAATATTATTCTTCCATAAGAAACGACCAAGAAGATGATTTCAGAGAGGCCTGAAGAGACCCACATGAACTGATGCTAAGTGAAAGGAGCAGAACCAGGAGATCATTTTACACAGCATCAAGACTATACCATGATCAGTTCTGATGGGTATGGCTCTCTTCAACAATGAGGTGATTCAAAAGAGTTTCTATTGTTCAGTGATGAAGAAAGTCATATACATCAAGAGAGAAGCGTGTGGGAACTGAGTTGGACCACAACATAACATTTTAATGCTTCCTGTGAATGATTGCTTGCATTTTGTTTTCTTTCTTAGTTTGTTTTTTTCTCTCTTTCTAGAACTATTTTTTTGTTCAGCAAGATAACTGTATAAATATGTATACACATATTGGATTTATCATGTATTTTAACACATTTAATATGTATTAGACTACTTGCCATCTAGTGGAGGGTGGGTGGAAGGAGGGAAAAAATTGGAACAGATAATTTTGCAAAGGTCAATGTAGAAAATTTACTCAAATGTTCTGCAAATAAAAAGCTTTAATAAACAAAACAAGAGTATATTTTTAGGAGCAACTAGGTGGTGCAGGGGATAGAGCACCAGTTCAGAAGTTAGGAGGACCTGAGTTCAAATCTGATTTCAGACACTTAACACTTCATAGCTGTGTGACCCTGGGCAAGTCATTTAATCCCAATTGCCTCAGGAAAAAAAAGTATATATTTATCACTTACCATAAAAATAAAGTTTCAAATCAGAATTCTCTCTTAAGATTCTTTTCATCTTCTCCTATTCAGAAATCAGAAGAATTCTCTCCAGAGTAGAACTCTAATCTGATGAGAATATGAAAATAAGTCTATGCCCATGGACAATCTCCTTTCCCCTGGGAATGAAATGGCTTTCATAAAAAAGTACACGGAGTTTCATGTGATTATACTCAATTTTATTGGAGAGTTGTAGAGATTAGACTTCCCTGATACAAGAAATTGTTACAGAAGGGGCACTGAGATGATTGCTTCAGAAACACATAATAACTATTCCTTAAAGAAATAGGTAGCTCATTAACAGAGGTTGTCAGTGAATTTCTACTGGGAGAATAATGTCATTAAGTCATTCAGCCCAGATTGGAATGATATTTTGTTTTTCAGAAGTCCTTATATTTACTTCTCAGGGAAGTCTGAACAAAAAAGCAATACCATAAATGTTGGGGGGATTTTGAATGCTGAATGTGAAAAAGGAATTCAGTGGATTAAGAAATGTGAATCCCATTATGATATTTGCCCCTCTAGGTTCACTCCTGACTCTTCAGATTTATGTACTTAACATAGAAGCTTCCTTAACATGGAAGTTCATTTCAACCTTGGACATTTCACACACCCAATAGAATCATCCCTGAAAGTTCTTTTGTCAGATTGTCTAGTTCTGCTAAGAACCAATATTTTAAGGAAAAGCCCAGAAAAAGTCATTGCTTTTTTCCTCTTCAGGTTGCATCCTTGATTCTCTTTATTTTCTGCTATTTTTTTTCCAATTGAGTGCTTTTGAATCTACTTCAAAATTTTGTAAAACATTTTTTATTCTCTTTGATTTGTTATGAGAAAAAACCATGGAAGCTTATTATCTATATATTTGATAAAATCTAAATACAAGCTATACCATCATTTTGAGAGATTTTTCTTGTAGTAATACCAATGGAGGAAAACAAGGCAAAAAACACTTTAGGCTTATTATCTAGAATATAATTCTGTACATGATAAGGCCTGAGTTTTGCTCAAGGTTATGTATGTGTATATGTGTTTGTGTGTATGTATGAATAAGAGGTTATAGAACACAAGTTACGTCTTTTTGTGTGACATGGATTCTTGTACTAAATCATAGGTATCAGTAGATACTTAGGATAGAAGATGCTCCGTCAGTATAAAAAATTCTCTCAAACCTTAAAACTGGGTTAGCTGAAAATTTCTGATTTGAAAATACTGTGTAAAATAATGTGTAGGACGGGACACATCAAATCCAAATTGTCTACATGTCCTGGAAGTAAGTATCATTTGTATTTTAGTTTCAAATGCTGCTGATTGACTGATGTACAGAAACTTTTATGCCAATAAAAGAAGTATTTTCCCTTAGCAATGTATGTAATAAATGATAATTTCAGATAATTAAATTAAACAATTATTATCATGATTTAAGTACTAGGCTAGGAGAACCATCAGGGCAGAATGGTATAATAAAATAATAAATGACTGTGGCATCAAAGGATCTGGATTTGACTCCTTGATTTTCTACTTACTAGTGGAGTGACCTTAAACAAAACAGAGGAAATTGAACCAGGTGTATTTAAGATCCCTTATAGCTCTAGATTCTATAAAAGGGGCAGCAATTATGTTTTATTCAATTTTATTATTTGTCCTGTATTCTAATACATTGACTAGTATTTAGCTATGTAGTAACAGTTTCTGCCAAATTGGAACCAACTTCCCTCACTGCCTCAGCCTCTTTGGGGTTGCCAAGATAGCTTCACCTAGACCTAAAAAAGGAAAAGTCCATGTGGAAAAAATTCTTCCAAACCCCAGACCCTACTGCCAAACTTCTTGCCCATTTCTCCTTTCTTTTCTTTTTTTTCCTTTTCTGGCCAGAAACTGATGTTCTATCCCTATGTTCAGGAGAAAAAAAAACCCATAAATCTCTTTATTCAAATAATAAGGACAAAGTTATGAAAATGTGCATTATTTGAGGGTTTACTTTATTCTAGGTACTATGCTAAGTGACTTACAAATATTATCTCATTATAACTTCATAGCAATATTTTAAAGTTGATACTATTATAATCCACACTTTGCAATTGACAGAGCAGACAAAGATAGCATGGCTTGTCCGGGTCACATACCCAGTATCTTTCTAATGTCTGATACGAATTTAGGTTTTCCTGATTTGCAGACAAGGTTTTTATCTATACCATCTAACTCCTACTTAGAAGTCTTCTTTCTTTTCCAATAACAGTCAGCTTCTATTGAAGGGCAGATAACCTGATGCATCTAAAGCTCCTCAGACCTGTCTATCCATTTTGCCTGCAAAATATGCTACAAGTGTTACTCTGTTGTGATACTAGGGCATATTTCACTACATAGCACCCAATTTAGTTACTGATAATTGATAGCTCCTTGTTGCCAGGTCATTTTTTCCTTCTCAAGTTCCTGGTTCATGGTTTTTACCTTCCCTGATACTTCTAAATTTCATTAATTATAGTTATAACTGTATCAATGTACTATTAAACATACTAGTCTTGCTAAGAAATGCTTTTAACAAGCATTAATTTAAATGGAATATATTGATACTGAATTAAATTGTCACTTTTGTAAAATAAACTAGGAACCCAGAAAATTTCAAAAAAATATTTATCTGCAAAACAAAACAAAAAAATTAAAAAATAAATTTGCTTATATATACAAAAAAGTTACCCTCTTCATGAGGTAGATCAGGTTATAATGTTTTCAAGAAAATATTATTTTAGCCCAATTTTCCCACAAGAAATTTGGAGGTTTGATAAAAAACCAAACCAAACAACTGTGGAGGAATTATGAGTTATTGAAATTAAAACCATCCTTTTCACAAGAAAACATTGTAGATAAATCTCCCTTCTTCTTTATTGATGTGGATCAAATAGTTGAGATAACAATAGTAGCAGAAATAGCCATATAAGTAGGATAAGACATATGAAGTTTGATTTAAGGACATGGCATCACTTTACTTCTTCCCAAATAACCCTTTACCTATTTCATCAGAACAGGCTCCATATTAGAAATGGTTTCTTATTGCCTAAAATGATGCCTTCTAGAAAAAAGCAAGTACTCAGAGCCATAGAAACTACAGAAAAGTGGAGTTTTATCCTTGTCCTGAGAGCTTCTGACTACATTGAGAGCATAGTTTCTCCTCTATTGAACCTATGAGATTAAATCCATTTTAGCTCAAGATTTCCATTTCTCTATACATCTCTATAACCCATGAGGTTGAAGGCAGAGGTGGTCAGAAAGATCATGAGAAAACTGGATGTCTGAAAAAGAGAATGGAAGAAGGTACAGGCTATCCACTTTTCTTTAGCAGATAGTCACCTCCTGTGAGGGAAGATCCAGGAATCAGGTTAGCTGACAGAAGAGCTCAGAGAGGAAATGATTGGCATGTATATGGGAACAGAATGAGATTATTTCAGGATCCTAGAAAATGTTTCTTGGGAAATCATGGGGAAAAGAGAAGTTGATCAAATGCAAACAAAAAAAAAATGGGCAGTCTAGATCTTAGGCATTTGGGGCACAAACAGGGTGAATTTCTTGTTTGTTTATCAGACATTGGAGAGGGATCATTTCTTGTGGTATATTTCTTAGCAGCAAACCATCATTTAGCCCTGTTCTTTATTTGATTACTTAACATTCTTTGAAAGTAGAGTCAAATTTGCTTATTTATTTGACAGAAAAAAAAATGTTTGTAATGTAAGACCTTTCCCTCCCTGACCTTTAGTATAAAAATGTCAGGTCACTTTTCTGTGTATTATGAAATACAATACATATGAATGTCAATATCTGTGAGAGGTGGACTTTAAAGAAAATATTGTTACAAAAAAATAAACTGGTTAACTTTGAATGCATATCCTTTTCAGTTGTAAGACAATTACTCTTGAATAACCTTTTAAAATGCTGTAGCTTTCTTACAACCTCTTAAATAAATGTTGAATTAATAGGTCATTTGAGTTCAGAAAAATGTATATGCATATATATATACATACATTCATATTTATTTTATAGTAAAATTGTAACTGAGTCCATTTTTACAGGTAAGGAAACAGATTCTGACAGTTTAAATGGCTTTTAAAAAAAGGGCATGGATTTAGAATGTGATTTTATGCTTATTTTGAACTATTCCTTTACTAAATATATGGGATATTCTGAGAACTGAATTCAACCAAAAGAACAAAGACACATGGTGAATTCTTGATAGTAAAGGAAATGGAAAGCTGCTACTTTCACCCCTGTCCCCATTCAACAAGTCTGTATAGGATAATCCATGTTGGACAGACTACTTCCTTGAATTTTGATAAGATTTGTCAGACAAATATATTAAAAGGAAAAAAAAAATCACTTTATCACTGAGTTGAATAAATACTTCCCCTTCCATTCATTTGCATGGGAGTACACATAATTTTTCACTGAAAAGATTCCAAAGAATCAGATACATAATGTTTTATGATTTTTTTCTTTATTTCTGTTATGACAAAGAAATACATTACCTCAATGTGAGTACTAAATACCCAAATAGTGTATTGTATGTGTGTGCATTTGGGTATGTATGCACACAAATATATACACACATTATTTATGTATTTGTATTATGCATCATATGTATATGTATTATTAAGATTATACTATTTAGTACTTATAGAAATATTGATTTTATATCTGTATATACATATAACCTTATATAGTAACTTACTACTTAAAACTCACATAGGACTCAAGTACATATATAGACATACATATAAGTCATCTGATAAGTCATCAGTATCAACCCAGAAATGAATATAACAACACCTGGAAATTTGTCAAATTTTCTGTTTCTACTTGGGATCAGCAATGGCAAGACCCACATGCCTCCAAAGGAGAAAGCGAGTTAGGTGACTTTGCACTTTCCTTTCTCACTTAAATCCAATTCACTTGCATATCATGGTGTCACCTCTGTGGTATTATGGTCCTATTTGAGAATAAAAGACAAACCACATGAAGTCTCTGACTATTTTACATCCTAAATGTGATGCTGCTGAAAGCAGGCACAGAAATCTTTGAGTGCTATTCTGGACTTGTTTCCTTTTATTTCTTGGTGACTCTGTGGGACATTATTATGCTTTGACAAAATGTGATTAACTGCCTAGGAACTAGTCTGAACAGATCTTCTACTGGACATCTTTTGATGCTATTTGGCTATTGGGAGCCATGCTTCCTGGCTTCTGTGAATTGTTCTTTCTGAGCACTTACCTGGCCTTGTCTCTTGCTGTGTCTCATTTAAAGTTACCTGAGCATTAAATGATCTGAATACTTCATAATGTAGGAAGCGAAGCTAGTCTCATTTTTCTTCCTTTTTTATATACATGTTTTAACTGCAAGAGTTTGCTTATGCTTAGAACCTATACAGGAACAAAAAGTTTTTTTTTATAATCCTTGACTATATAAGAAAAGTCCATCACTTTTTGCCATTTTTCTTATTGTTCTTGGAGGATTTGTAGACTATTTATTAGATTTGTTTGAGATCATTTGATTTGCACTACATCCTAACACACAGGTATCTTCACAGAATTCTCCCAAACATAAATTTGGATAGGTCCAAATTATGGTCTTAAAGTCTGGTTTATAACTTTGATTATTAATTTAGATGTGTTTGGAAATATTGTTACTATTTTTGTTCTACATTTTTGAAAAGGACCATGACATCAGTGAGATGATGCCATGGTCTATACATGAATTGGATTTAAGTGAAGGAGAGCTGTGTAAAGGTCACTGGCTTCACTTTTTCCTCCAAAGTCATCTAGGTCCAGTGGTCAGATATAGATCAGGACAAATGAAGATGACCCTGGATACAGTGTGACATCTTAGCCTTTTTAAATTAATATCTTTAACAAGTCTCAGTTTGACTGAAACCGTGTCCATCCAGTGATATAAGGCTATGTAAAAATGAAGCAGAGAATGGCCTCTTAAAAACAAAATCCAATCATGGAGGAGAAGACCCAACCTATAATTAAATATATGTGTGTACAGGTATATATGTGCGTGTATACATGCACACACATATATACTTGATTATATGTATGAATATTTTAATATGAATAAGTATTATTTGTATGGTTGAGGAGTACTTCTAGGTGTTCTTCAGTCTCATACATTTTTATCCCTTTTTTCATTCAATCATATTTCACTATGTGTCAAAGTCCTGGAGAAAAATCTATTTCTTTCTTCTTTGGAGACACTCTTGAAGTCATCTGTATTGAAGATAATTGGGTTTGAGTATATTTTATAATATAGAGGGACCTATAATATAAAACAAGAGATTTGGGAAATAGGTGTGACTTTTCCATCTATGAGGTATGTAATGTTGTACAATTACATTCTGAGCCTTGGTTTTCTTCCACTACATGGGGAATAATTCTGCTTATTGTGCGGATCAAATGCACACACACATTCATATATATACACAAACATGCATATTTATATATGTGTCAGACAAATATATATATACATATATATGTATATATAAATACACACATATACACAGATGTGTATATATATATATACATATAAAATATATAATTATCTAAGATTTTAGTGTATTTATTGGTCGTTTAAATGCATTCCCATTAAAACAAGGACAAAATTGTGTGTTACTACTTTCAGAATGTTTCTTAAAGGTTTAAATTTCAAAAACAGTGATATATCAGCAAGGGAAAGACTATTTTCATTTGAGATCACACTTTAAAGTTCTAAACACAGTGTCTGGCACACAGTAGGGATTATATAAATGTTTTTCTTTCACCATTCCTTCCCATTTGACTAAGAATGCATAAAATTGAGTCTTCTTAACTTCAATTCTTGAATTCTATCCAGTGCACCACCTAACTGCCCTAATTAGCAAAATAGGATTCTATAAAATTTTCCCTGCTTTGTAAATGGGAAGATCTCTACTTCTTAAATCCCTGAGAATATTATATTCCTACCACTGTTATTTCAGATATCGTATTTACTTTCTTCCAGTAAGCCATAGGCAAGATCTGATAATCTATCTCGTTTTGAATTAACCAGATGTTCTAGACCTTAAAATAAAAATATATTTTTGATGTTTATGCTCTTCCATTAAGAAAAATAAAAAAGAAACAAAGTATTAATTTTTTAAACAGTACTTTATATAAGGAAACATAAATATACAGTATGTTTATAGATATTTTTGTTATTCATATGTAAACTATAAATACACACATATGTGTATACATATGTATATGCATTTATAACATTTTGAAGATTAGTATTAGGTCACCTTTATTAATATAATCCAAATGAAGATTAAATATTTACTTTATGTTGATATTTTATAAGTTGACAACATAGTTGGTGAATGAAGATCTAGGTGGGGAATTTTATTAGGAACAATACAGTTTCATCTTGTGTTTCTTTGGGAAACTTTATTTTATCTGTTTATTGATAAATGGAGATAGCTGCAATCCTAAAAAGAATTATATCAGAGAATCATAACATATCCATTTTTGAACTATCTTAGTCTAACCTATAAATTAGATAAGAAAATTTATTCTAGAGCAGTAGTGACAAAGTGATGATAGGAGCTTTACTTAACCAAACTATAGACCTTCCTAATCACAGACTTTTCATGGGTTTAAAAGCCTTGTGGACTTAACTAAAATTAGAGTTCAATAATTGAGAGACTTAAATGGCAAAGAAAATATTTAAATCCCTCCATGGTGCACTGAAGTGGAAATCCACTTCAGAAACTGAAATCAGATAACCAGCAGGCAACATCAAATGTTTCTGATTTATTGAAATCCACAGGGGGCAAAGCTTCAAGAAGACAAACTGCAGTTTTGCTAACAGGGCTCCCGGGTGTAGTAGCAAATACATTTGAAATATTTACTTTCATGAAATTTGAGAGTAGAAAAATTTACTTTGTTTGCAGTATGCTTTTTCCCCTTCCCCTACAATTATCAAGAATGTCTCCAAAGAAGAAAGAAGATAGATTTTCTTTATGACTTTGGCACACAGTGAAACATGATTGAATAATAAAAGATGGATAAAAAAAAATATGAGACTGAAGAACCGATAGAAATTCTGCTCAAGCATACAAATAATAGTCATGTTAAAATATGCATATGTGCAATTGTTTTTATGCATGCATATATTTTTCCATCTTTGTGTTAAATAAATTGAAACAGATGGTTTTTCACTATCTAATTTGGAAAGTAGGGCAAGAGAAAGAAGAAAGAAACATATGTAAAGTTTATAAAGCATGCTAAATCTCTGCAACAGATACTGTATTATTTTATATGAAATTTACATATACTTCTTTGCATCAAAACTTTGAAAAAAGTTATTTAAAACATGAAAGAAATAGTTGCAGAAATTTTCTTCATTACTGAAACCTTAGCAGAACACAATTTCTAACATCTACCCCACTGCCATATTTCAGAAATTAATAAGAGAGGGAAAAAAATATTCATGCCTGGAGAACCCATTTGTGACAAGCTTATAGCAAAAAAGGACATCATTAAAAATAGTGATAGCAATAACATCATTAATAATAATGGTGATGATGATCATAATCACCTAGAACATTTATAGTACTTTAAAAATTTTGCAAAATGCTTTACCAATATTTAATTCTTACTGAGAAGAACCTATTAAGTTAAGCATGATTGTTATCTCCATTTTATACATGAAGAAACAGATTAAATGTGTTGCCTAGAATCATAAAGCTAGGAAATATCAGAAACCAGACTTGAACTGCAGTCTTCATAATTCCAGGTTCAACAGTCTATCCACTCTGCCAGCTATTTCCACCTTCTACAACTGTCAGAGTTTGTGATCCACTGCAGTAATTTTCAAGAAATTTATATAATATTGACAGAATGCTAAACAATTGGAACATATCTTTCAGAAATGACAAGAAAATATATTCATTATATAAATGTGTTTATTTTTAAGGTTAATGTATTGCATATTTATAATTGTTTTATGCTCTTTAATAACAATTGTCTAAGAAAACATATTCTAATTTTAGCATATTAATTTTATAAAGATTGCTTAATATAAGGATGGAAATTAGAACTCTGATTTGATTGGCAAAGAGAAGTCCTGGTTGGAGAATTTATTTCTACAAATATATTTCATCTTATTCTATAAACTATATTTTGGGGAGATAGCAAAACATTGCAAACTTAATTACCTTGCCCAATGTCCCACAGCCAATATGTGTCAAAGGTGGTCCT
>JAJPUD010018355.1:0-21888 GCA_023553655.1 Myrmecobius fasciatus | reverse complement strand
AAGAGAAAAATTACTTTGAAAAAGAAAAGAAAGAGAAAAATTACTTTAAAAAAGTAAAGAAAGAGGAAAAATTACTTTAAAAAAGAAAAGAAAGAAAAATTACTTTAAAAAAGAAAAGAAAGAAAGAGAAAAATTACTTTGAAAAAGAAAAGAAAGAGAAAATTACTTTAAAAAGAAAAGAAAGAGAAAAATTACTTTAAAATTACTCTGTGCCCTGCAAATGAAGCAGTTGTTCAGTAAGAGCAGTCCTCCTAGCACACTTCTAATGGTTTTTGCCTTCCTTTTGGCTTCTTTTATCCCTCTCTCCTGAGAGGCCCCTTTCCTTTTGAGAGAATTGACTAAGGGTTTCTTAATTATCCAATCCAAAGGCCTTTTCTCAGTCCTCATTCTCCTTGACCTTGCTGCTGCCTGGGACTTTCTCCAGGTTCCCAGAAGCCGCCCAGCCCTTCTCCCTCTCTAACCAGTTCTTCTCTTGTCTCCTTGCCTAGATCTGCATCCAGTTCCCCATTATTAACTATGGGAGTCTGAAAAGCGGGTCCTGCTTTCTTTTCCCCTCTATACTACTTCACCTCCCATAGATTCAGTTATAATCTCTGAGCTGATAATTAATTATGTACCGAGCCCTAACCTCTTAGAGAATGGCTACCTATTGGACATCTCAGACAGGATGCCCTGCAGCCATATTAAACTCAACACGGCCATATTGGAACTCATCTTGAGCCCAAACCAACCTCCCCCTGGTTCATACGTGGTTGTTTTGCATGTTTGCTCATCAATATGATGCCTGGAGTCCCCAACTCTGAGGGAAGGAATAGAGTTAGGGAGGGAGGCTGTGATTTTCAGAGTCTGAGTGAGAGTGTGGGAAGCAAGTGTGTCAGAATACGGATGGCGCCATCTGTCCAGTGTGATCCAAAGGGCGCCAGGTTCCAGGGAGCTCCAAACAATGGAGGACACAAGAATGAATAGAGCAGATATTGGGGGCTCAGTGTGAGGGAGGGGGCTGTGTAGAGTAGGTTGTTCTGTGGCATTGGGGTTTGGTATCACTGAGATGGGGGGACAAAAGGAGGAGAGAGCATGGATTTGGGGAGCTTCATGAGGGCACACTGGGATTTGGAAGGTGGAAGGTCAGCAGGAACAAGGGATTCAGGGGTGTAGTGTGGTGTCCAGCGGGCGATCGGCTGGATCTAAGGCCACAGCTACACCAGCATGAGTGTGTGAACTCATGGCTGTGGAACGGTGAAGAAGAACAGCCCCGGGTTTGGAGGCAGGATCCTTTCCCTGAGTCCCAACTCCAACTTACTTGCTGTTGTGTCTCTCAGTGTGAGCACCCTCAGAGCGGGGCCTGGCACACAGTGGGTGCTTAATAACAGCACGAATATATACAGTGCCTGCTTTGTGCCAGCCCCTAGGTCTAATGCTTTGTGGTGATCCATTGGATCCTCCAACAACCTGGGAAGTTAAAGGTGCAGAAACAGGCAGAAAGCTGTTGTTTAAGTGACTTGCTTAGGGTCACAGAGCCAGTGAGTGCCTTAAGTCTGGATTTGAACTTGGGACCTTCTGATTCCAGAGTTTGTGCTCTAGCCACTGTGCCACCTAAGCTGCTCAATTTGAAGCCGGCTTAGTAGTGCCCCTAAAGTTTTAGTTCCCGGTTCCTCATCTGAAAAATGGGCATCATTATAAATGCATTGTTCAATTCACAGAACCGAAGTGAGGATGAAATAAGAAAGGGGGTGTGAAGCATTCAGGAAACCTCAAGGCCTGAGGAGGACAGAGCAGGGAGGCTCCCCAGGAGTAGCTGAGCAGCCTGTCTCCCAGTTTACTCTGCTAATGAAACACTTCTCTGATTATTATTTTCTCCACTAAGAGCCTCAGAAAGCCTAGGCTGAAGCCAGGATTGGGAAGACACGTGCCCAGCCTGGTAACAGGGTGCCAAGCGTTTGTTCACTAAAACAGGAGTGCTTCTGGAAGGCTTACTCTGTGCTGGACACTGGGCGAAGCTCGAGGAGCTTGCGTTCTAATGGGGAAGATGAGACATAAAGGCAAGCTGAAAGCAGAGGGTGATGGAGACTTGGGGAGGGTCCCCACCCACCAGAGCAAGCCTCGGGAGCCGAGTCCAGAACGAAGGTGGGACGAACCCTGCCTGTGCTGGGGGCTTCTCGGACCAGTCCGAGGACAGAGTGGTCTGTGGTGATGGCCTGGGTTGGCTGGTGAGGGCCAAAGGAAGGGTGACTTCCGCGGGATTGCGCTTTCTCATCCGAGGTAAATAAGGGAAGCTTTCTGCCCGAGGGAAATCCATGCCATGTGGGCAATCTCTGGGAAGAAGGGGGATGGGAATCTTGGGGTGGTTTTGTTTGCTTTAATTGAGGGAAAACATTTGCTTAGAAGGGATCCCGGCATTATTGTAATAGGTTTTATTTGCTATTCAAAGAGACCACATTAAGGGAAATCCTGGCAAGGTTTAAACTCTACTGTGGCTATTTTATTTCAGGAAATTCTTTCTAACCATACATCATCTGTTAATATTCTTGTAAATTGGAAATTAATTTCTTGTTCCATTTTGCTTTTTTCTGGTTTCCCCTTTGAGTCAGAGAACATGTATTATAAATATTATTTTGTGAGCTGAAGTTCTTAGAAGAAAATAGAAAAATGTATTTTTCCAACGAATTAATAAAAATGAACTCGTGTATTCAGCCTGTAGGGAGCAGCAAGCCCCAGTGCACATGGCAATGCCAGCGGAGGGTAGGCACAGGGAGCGGCGGGAAGATGCTCAGTTGGGGAAAACCTCTTAGCTGTTTAGTGGGTCCGGCAGGATATTGGAAACAGTGGGAGGAGGACGGAAGGTGGCGAGAAACAGCTTTGATGCCATCGAAAAAGTTGGTCAAGACTCCGTGATTCCGAGCTCTGTTCTAACTCAGAAACCCCTCTTTACTCAAGACTTGGGGCACAAGCCAGAGACAGAATCTTTAATTAAGTTTTTCTCATTAGAAGCAGCTCTGCTAAGGGCAGGGTCTCCCCAATACAGGGCAGGGGGAAGAGAGCCATGTTTAGAGTGGGAATGGATGTGGGAAAGGGCCTGTCTCATTTTGAGCCTGGGTCTCTGGGGCTCATGGGCAGTGCTTTGCTGACCAGGGGGTCGGGGGCCTGGGCACTCTGCTGCCTTGGGCTCTCTCTCCATTCTCCACTGCTGCTGACTTCTCCCTTTGGTACTTGCCCCTGGCTTCCTCTTCAGGTCTATTGTTCCTCTCGTTCCTTTTGGAGCTGGGGGGTCAGTGTACTTTCTCCCCTCCCACTGAGATTTGCAGCCATTCCTCCCACTCCTATAGGGCCCTTTCCTGTTTCCTCCTTTCAGCGGGGTGCCACCCCCACTCTCTCTTCCCCAGGTTCCCTTGTCTTCCCAAAACATCGAAACCTGGTTCCCCCTTTCAGTCTATTGCTTGTTTTGTACTTCAGCCTTGATGCAAAAAACCCCTCTGTGAATTGGGGGGGACCCTCTCCCTCGTCTTTCTGAGGTCCCCTCAAGTGCCTCAGCACACCATGGAGATGAATTTGCTGGGTTCTCCAAGGCTTTGGCACTGCAGCACACGGTCAGGCCGGGTCCCCTCGCCCGGCAGCCTTCGTCGGCTGCCCTGTGATGGCCAACGGTACAAAGCGGTCTTCACTGAGGGATGGTGGTGACCCCAGAGAAAGGAAGCTGAGCGCCCCAGTCGAGAGACCAGACACGGGAACTGGGGGTCCAGTGACCAGCCAGTGGGCCATTCCTCAAGGAGCTGGACCGTGCTGATTCTGACCTTCTCGTAGCCAAAAGCAGAGCGCAGAAGGCGCCAACTGGCAGCACGCTTCCGGGCTCTCAGGGAGGTAGCAGGGCTGGGCTTTGTCTTCCAGAGCAGCCAGGCTTCTAGCCCAGCTCCCTAGCATGCAAGTGCTTCCTCCGCCCCTGAACCTGCCTGCTGCACACTGCCCTGGGGCTCTAAGAAGCCCCCTGGGGGCTCTCTAGGGCTGTATGCCCCCAGAACCCGCTCCAGGGTACGTCCAGCCCTCTTCTCCCCTGTACTGTTCAGTTCAGATCTCAGCAGCAACCACAGAACTCAGCACCTTCCTCATGCTTCCACATCCACCTGTCCTCACCCCGCCACCCAGCTGACCTCCAGCCTCACTTCTCCACCTGCAGACACCTCGACTTGTAGCATCAGTAGCATCAGAGCTAAAACAGACCCTACCCTTACGTCATAGAAGAATCACAGCACATTTAAGCACCCTAGTTGTTGTTTTCCCTCTCCCCCGCTGCTTTTAACCCACTCCCCAAGCATCCATTTGGGTACTTTTTTTTTCTACCACAGAACATGATGATATGAATATTTTGTTGTTTATAAGCTCGGTGGCCAGGCTGTTGGTCCAAAGGTTTGGAGAGTTAATCACGTTTCTTGGACAATTCCAAATTGAAATGCAGAACCAAAGCAATACTAGCAGTTCCACCAATGATGCAGTTTGCCATGTTCCCACAATCCTTCCGACATGGACTGCTTCCATCGTGTCGCCTGGATTTGGGCAAAGCATTGGAGAAAGGAGCTTCTACGATTCTTGTGGGAAATACGAACCGATGTGGAGAGAGGATGGTCCAGGTGGAAGCGTTGGGTGCTGTTTGATGAGCAAACTTGAAGAATTTTCACTGTGACTCCAGGAGGAGTCAAGTCCCAGAGCTCCATCTGGGTTTGACCCTAAGCTGTTATGGGTATCTTGCAAAAATCCCATGCTTCTCACACTTGCTGGGTATAGCCAGCTAAGAGGGGGAATTGGGCATTTCTCTGAGATGGCTTTAATTTAGGGGAAATCCTTCCACTGAGTCCACATCTGTCTGCTGTTTGGACATCTGGGGCCAGACAGAATAAATCTCAGGCCTCCCATGTGCCAGACCTTCAAATACTTTGAGCCGGACACTTCCCTAAATCTGTTGTTCAGTTTAAATTCCCCTAGGAAGGTGGTGGTGCAGATAACTTGGAGTCAGGAAGACCAGAGTTCAAATCCTTCCTCAGACTTACTAGTTAGGTGATCCTCCCCCCAAGATATTTAATCATTCTTTGCCTCAGTTTCCTTATATGTCAAAGTGGAGATAATAATCACATCCCTCTGTCATAGTTGTCGAGAGGACCAGATGAGGTGATCTATAAAGAACTTTGCTATATAAATGGTAGCTAAATGAAGGGCTATTCTTGTTAAGAGTTCTATAGTGCCTTTCACTGATTCTCCTAGAGGAAAATCTTGGGCGTCTTCATGATGCTGTGCATGCAGCTTCCAGGATTCAAGTCAATGCTCCAGATGTGTTCAGACCAGGCTAGAGGCCAGCAGGTCCATCCCCTCCCTGTTCCCAGAGTCTCTGAGAGTCCCTTCTGTTCCTTGGCCATCTCCTAGTCAGCTCCTAGTCCCTGACTCCAGGTCCAGTGCCTTATTTGCCACGCCACCTAGCTGCCCTTAGCTTGTAATCCCTAAAACCCCCAGTTCTTTCCAAATGACCCCTTTCTGGTCACATCCTTCACCATTCCCCACTCCCAGTGCAGCTGACTTTTGGATATTGAGATTTCATCCCCATTAAGGTTGCTGTTTGGGTCAGTCCATCGTTTCAGTTTGTCAAAGAATAAATGAACGGAGAGCATTTATCAAGCACTTCCTATGTCATTATAGGGTGCCGACAATGGGGACACAGATGCAAAGGGGAGACGATCCTCCCCCTCATTGAGGCGGAGATGTAAATGGAGAGGAGCGCAAGTTAGAAAGGGGACTTGGGTGCAGTGATTGGGGAGCCTCTCCCTGCTGCCCCACTTTTAGGCAAGGTAGAATGAGAGCTCATCAGTGAGAGTTGGGGTACCCAGAGCAAGGTTCCAGCAAACAAGGGCCAAGGGCCGGGGGCCTGGCCCAGCTCACCGATCAGAAACGTCCTCCCAGCTTTGTGTCAGCTGACCAAGCAAGTGCCTGCGCCCTCCTCACATCCTCCATAGCCCAGATCCCTGAGCCTCTCCCAAGACCTCCTGAAAACTCCACCTTGAGCCATTAATGACCAGCCTCTGGGGTCTCATTCAGCGAACACATAAAAGGACGTGGGAGACTGAGAGGTGAATGAAGCAAAAACAATCTCTCGGGCAGTTTTGGTCGTAGCAGCATCCCCTTTCCCTTTGTTGTCCGTGGAGGGTGGCCCAGATCAGGGAAAGAGGCTTCTTGGGGAGCTTTTACAAGTTCCACCCCAAGGACTTTAGGTCACCGGGATTGAGTTCGGCCCGGAGCTGCCCAATCAAAATGGCTTTTATGCCTTTCCATGAACCCAAAGGGAATTTAAACACCACATAAACATATACTGAAATGAACTGAGAAGAAAGCTTGTTGTCCTGTCTCCAGAGTTAATGAGATGTGTCTTATGGAAGGAGCACGTAAATGCCGGCCCTGTGGTTTCCCTGGCGGGCCGCTGGCGTGTTATTGTGTTTGCTTTTATCCCTTAATTAAGTGGCAGCCTCAGCTCTAGCAGCAACGCCTGTGGTAAGGAGGGGGGTGAAGAGAACCTGAGCCGAGTTCCTGGGCTTTGTCCCAGGCTGCCTGGCCCTGGGCTCGGGGCTAGAGCAGCGAGCTGGAGGAAGTGGGAGAGAAGGTGAAAAAAGGAGAGGAAGAGGAGGAGGAGAGAGAGGATAAGGAAAAGGAGGAAGAAGAAGTAGAAGAGGAGAAAGAAGAGGAGGAAGATGGGGAGGAGGAAGAGGAAGAAGAAACCATCCCAGCCCCAGCTTGCTCATACACACACACACACACACACACACACACACACACACACACGTGCTAAAGACCTAGGGAGTGAATCCCGTGAGCCTTTCACTAAGAAAAGGCCGTCACCTACCAAGGAGATTGAGAAGCTGGGCTGCAGTCCCTTAGAAAAAAAGCAGAGGGGAGCTGGGTGGTGCAGTGGATAGAGCCCCAGCCCTTTAGTCAGGAGGACCTGAGTTCAAATGTGATCTCAGACACTTAACATTCCCTAGCTGTGTGATCCTGGGCAAGGTACTTAACCCCAATTGCCTCAGCAAAAAAAAAAAAAGGAAGAAGAAAGCAGGGACTTCTCAGAAAACACCATCCCCACTTCTCTGGGTCTCGAGGAGGAGGAGGAAGCCCCGCCATTATCTCCTTTGCACATCTCCAGGCCAGAAGCTTCTCTCATTACACATTTCAAAGGCCACAAACACATGTTTTCATTCAAGTTCGCATGAAGCAGCATCAAGCCTGCAGCTTGGCCATCCTTTTTCTGAGCAGCGTCCTTGGAAGCCATGGCCCAGAATCCCCAGCTCTAGGTTTATACAGTTCAGGTTCAGGAGGGCAGGGGCTTCCCCTCCATCCCTCCTTGACCCAGCATTTCCCCGAAAACCTCACGATTGGCTCCTTCCGGGAACATCAGACTACAGGGGCTACATGAGCTGCCTCGGCCACCGTGCCGACATCCAGGCTAACAGTCTCTTTTTGCCTGAGTGAGCTCTCACTTCACCCCCTCCATGCTCCCCAGGGCCCATAAACAGCCAGAACACTTCCTCCTCTTTCTGGGGGCTTGCTCCTTCCCCTATTCCTCCAGACTTGGAGAGCCACCCTGCGGAAGGGGGTGCCTCGGGGGCAGGATGAGCACAGACATCTCCGACATTGGCCAGCGCCACGTGTCAGGTAAAGGAAGCGATGGAAAAAGCACGAATCACACACGCCAAGCTTAAAGGCGTTTCCTACATACATGCTTTCCCTAGAGAGCTGAATGTCTAGAGACCCCTGCCACAGGCTGGCTAAGATCCAGCTCCCACTCCCTGGGAAAACTCGCCTCTTCCACTCACATGCCCTGCTCCTGCTAATAACAAGTGTCATCTTGGAGGCTTCCCACAGGAGGGGAGGAATGAGCCCGGGCTCGAACGTCTCCTTCCCATGAGCCTTCAGAGCGCAAGGAATGGTTTGCTGCTCCCTGTGCATCCACACGGGACTTTCCTCATTGGTGAAGTTGAATGGCTCAGTGCCGAGGGCTGTGTGAGGGCCAGAATGGGCCAGTTCCGAGGAGAAGTCCCCCTTCCGACTTCCAGCTTCCAGGGAGAAGATGTCTAGTTCCAGAATCCCTTCGGGGCCCTGAATGGAGAGAAAGATTAAGAAGAAGGCAGCACGTAGAACAACTGGCACTTCCCTCTCACCCGAAGGGTTCCCGGCTGTCTACACTAGAGACATGGAAGAATCTCACCTTGGGCGACATCGAGATTCTGAGTCCAACCAAATGACGTGGCTCCTAACGGGAGACTCCCTTCCTCTGTGTACCGTCTGGCACGTATTCTTCTGGAATATCCACACTCCAGTGTGGGAATACATAGACATACAGTGTATAGATACACAGACATATAGATATACATATAGATACATACACACATATAGATACATATACATACAGTGTATAGATACACATATAGATATACATATAGATACATATAAACACATATTGAGATACATATACATATAGATACGTATACATACAGTGTATAGATACACAGACATATAGATATACATATAGATACATACACATATATAGATACTTATAGATATATAGACATATAGATATAGTATATAGATATATAGATACTTATAATACATATAGTTATAGATACATATACATATACACACATATACATACACATAGAGATACACATAGATATAGATACATATACATATATAGATACTTATAATACATATAGTTATAGATACATATAGATATAGATGCATATACACACATGTATTGAGACACTTATAGATACAAATATAGAGATACATATAGATATAGATACACATACATCCACGTGTAGAGGTACATATACATTTAGATACATACAGTGTATAGATAGATACATATACATACACATGTAAAGATACATATACAGTATAGAGATACATATACATATAGAGATACATATAGAGATACATATACACAGAGATACATATAGATATAGATACATACAGTGTAGAGATACATATACATATGGTGTAGAGATACATATACATGCACCTATAGAGATACATATACATACAGTGTAGAGATACATATACATATAGAGATACATGCACACATAGAGATGCATATGCACACAGTATATAGATACATATACATATAGAGATACATGCACATATAGAGACACATATACATACATAAAAAGATACATATAGATATATACATATGCACACATATAGATGCATACACACAGATATACATGCATGTATATAATACGTATAGATACATGTAGATATATAGAGAGACACCTTTTGCTTGTACCTATATATGTATTATGTGTGTGTATATATATCATGCACACATACACATATATATCTCCACACTTTTTCTCATTTCTGTTTAGCCATAGCAACTTTGATAGATGAGTTTGTTTGCTATGCGTGTTCATTGGGGCACTAGCATTTTGTGGGAAGGGAATCCAGCCTTGGACATATAGTGCAAGACGCTCATTTTCTGGTAGTGGGTGAAGATCAAGCACGTGATTTAAACCTAAAATTTATTTCCCCTGGATGAGCAATCTTTAAGGGAGCAGATGGGCATAATTCTGGCCCACAGATTCTCTAAGGAGATTCGAGTGGCAGCATTGGGGCTGACCCTCCCTCCTGGCAAGAATCAAGTCTCCCTTGGAGAAGGGTGGGAGGAGGAGACCCCCCTAGGGGCCCATCCTCACTCTCCCTCCCCCAGGGGGCCTGTCCTTGCCACACCTAGCAGAGCCAGATAGAAACACAGAACCTCCATGAGCCAAGCAGCACAGGCCCAGAACCCCTATCCCTTCCTGCTTTTCCAGCTCAGGCCGGGGGGGCCATTTCTCTTCTGTCCAGAAAGCTGACAGAGCTAGCTCCAGAAAAGCCCCCTCCTCCTTCCATGAGGCTCCTTTCATCTCACCTGGGGAAGAGGCTTCTGGCCTCCTCTCCAGATCTCACTCTCCACTTTTCCTGCAGCTTGATCCAAGGCGGTGACCCAGTCACTCAGCCTCCATGAGAAGGCAGTGGAGGGGCTCTCTCCCGTCCCTCACCAGCTGTCTGCCTCTTCAGGGTGCCAGAAGAGGGCCATCAGCGGCCGCCTTACCCTGGCGACCAAGTCATGCTGACCCACAGCTCCCTGGGGCCGCAGCACAGGCTGATGGTGCAAAGAGCCAAGCGTTCTCCCGGGCTCAGGCTTGTGTTCACTGTCCCTTCATGGTCAAGCAAACGCCTTTGCTTCTGGACTCAAATAGGGGACTCTAGGGCACTTCCAGGATGCCCAGATAGGTGGAAGAATAAGATACACACACAGGCACCTGTTAACAAGTGCTTATGGGGGCATGTCTATACTATTGCCCAGGAGAGGGACGAGCCAGGGGGTGAATGAGGTTTTTCTTTAGATCATTGTTGTTGAGAAAATCATCTAGCTCATGAGACCAAGCCTTCAGAGCTAGAAGAGCTCTGAAGCCAGTCAGCCCGACTCCCTCCTTTAGGCATGAGGAGGTCTGGGGGCTAGGAGGCCACAGACAGAGCCAGTCTAAAGCCAAGTCCTCCCCTCTGCTCTAAACTAAGAGGATCTACCTTTACATTTTACCAGTGCCCTAGGATTTTATACGCTCTATTTCCAGCCAGGAACAAGGTTCGGCCCACGTTCTCTTGAACGCGTCAGGCGACAAAAACTCCTGTTTGTCAACCTTGAGAATAAAGTCACAGTCAACCTTGGTTGAACTTCCTTCCTGTTGCACCTCCAAATGAAGCTCAGTCTCCATTTATGATCCTAGGAAGGAAGACTCAGAAGAACGGGAAATGTCAGGGGCAGTCAGAGCCTTCACAAAAGAACTGGGCCAACCCAAATCCTCGTCTCTCCAGCACACCTGATGGATGGGAATCCACAGAGGGAGCCCAGGAATTATTAAGGCAAGATGGCAGGGACTTTGCTCCCATGTAAGGAGGGCCGAGTAGTCCCTAGACTCGTCTGTGACAAAGGTCGTTGTGCAGTCCACACCTGTTCAATTCACTCGGAAAGAAGTCGTTGTCCCAAACCAGACTCGCCAAATGGGATAAACCAGAAGCAAGCTAATGAGCACGACCTTGATTCTTGAAAGCTCCATCGAGCTAAATATAGATCTCAAAAACCACCCTTTTCATGTTCCTCAGTTCCCTAGGAAACCATCCTAATGAGATCCTCCCACTCGGTGTAAATCTCAATGGAGTTGAGTGGGGATTCTTCATGGTCTGAGGGTAATGGGCTCTGCAGAAGCAGCTGTGGCAAACACCTCGCGGCCGCTCCCCCAGACAGAAAACTGGTGACTTCCCAGCTGAGGAACTAATCATTCCCCCAGCTCCCATTTCTATGGTGATTTGAGTACACTATCTAGTTCCAGCCACATGAAAGTAAAGTTGGGAAAAGCAGGTGGGCACCCTCCCGCATGGGGGACCAGGGGGAGGGCCCTCAAGGGGGCCCTTTCACAACGGATCCTAGGAAGGGAGACTCAGAAGAATGGGAAATGTCATGGGCAGTCAGGACCTTCGCAAAAGAAGCAGTTAAGAAGTTGTTAGCACCTGGGCCCACCCCAGCTGACTTCCTGGCCCCGCTACCTCCAAGGTGACTGGAGGACAGATCCTGAAGTGATGGGCGGGCAGAGGGCTTACCCTGTAGATGGAGACCATCGATGCAGTGCAGCAGGTAGTTTGGAAGGCATTCTGGGACTGGTAATGGGTCAGAGTTTGGAGGTGGAGAGGATGGGCTTGCCCAGGGCCATGTAGCACTGGTGGGGGTGGGCAGGAGCACCAGTCATTCTCCGTCCAGAGGGCCAAAGGGTGCCCTTGTTCACAGCTGAGCAAAGGGGGATTTCAGATACACCGAGGCAGCGGCCATGAAGGGGATGCCTTCATGCCCAAGTCCTTCGGTGCTGAGTCCGCATCTAGCTGTCCCACATGGCCCCTAGCCTCTGCTTCCCCACGGGTCCGAGGTTTGAGCTGGCCACGTGTACAAGAGGATGTCCCACGTGGGACGGCCGGTAGCCTCTGCTTCCCTACGGGTCCGAGGGTAGGGCAATGTACAACAAGGCAGGCTCTCTTCTCCCTTCACCTCCCTAATCTCCCTTGTGGGGTAACCGCCAGCTCACCAAGGTCTTCTAAAAAAAGATGTAAATAGCAAAAAAGAGTATTTTCCTCTACAGTGCAGGAGAGACAAAGAGGGAGAGACAAAGGGGAACTGAGACTGTCTCTCACCCACACTGTGCTCCAGAATTCCTAATGTCCACAGTCCTGGGCATACATGGGTGCCTGTGTGTGTGTATAAAGCTTACAGTCAGCGGGTTACTTTCCGAGTTGTTCGGCCCGTCCGTGTTTCCCTGTGGGCTTCCTTCTGTTCCATTTTGGGACCCTTCCATGACCCTTTAGGAACAATTATTGCCTTCCAACACCATTGCTCTCCAAATAAGGTAAAAGATCATTTTCATGACAAGTAAGGATAGTTGAACGAAGCAGCCCCGGATGGTGGCCACGTTCCATCCGGCACCCCGTTTCCCCACTCTTTTAGGGGGCAGGTATCTGTGATCCTCTAGAGGTGTGGCTGGTCATGGCACCGGTTCAGACCCTCCATTTTCTTCCTTGACCTTGGCGCCCAGAACATGGTGCCGCTGAAGGGCAGAGGACAGGGGACCAGGGTGTCCCTCCCTCTGGAATCTCCAGCCCCCCGAATGCAGCCCAAGGCCCTTCTGGTAGTTTGGGTTCTTAACTGCATCTGGGCTTCTTGTGGCTTCCTGGGGGAGATCTGTGGTGAGATGCTTAGCAAAGGCTGGTGAGTGGCCATCCCGGCTCATCCTGTTCCAGCCACCCAGCCAGGCGAGCAGGGAGGAGCTGGAGGGCAGCTCGGGGAAGCTAGTCGGGGCCGGCACACCATCGGGGGACAGCCTGGCTCTCTGGCTCCTCGAAATCGAAACCAGCTTCTGTGGCTGCCTCGCCTGGGTGGTCTGCCCACCTCCGGGGAAGCTGCCTGAGAGGTAGGGCTCCCGGCCTAGGTGGGTCCTAAGAGAAATATCCCCTGATTGGGGGGAGAGGGAGCACATAACCGCCTTTCACTTCTTCCTATTTACCCAGATTTTAGGAGGATGGAAGCCGACTTGCTACCTCCCTGAATTAAACCAGCTCTATTTTCTAAAAATACCAACCCCAGGAGGGCCCATCCGTTCTGGTCCACTCTTGCTGTCCCTTCCACAGAGTCAGCAGAACCCAGATGAAGGCAGGAGATGGAACCAGATCCGCGTCCCTGCAGTGGAGGGCTGTCCCCCTTCTGGAGGGGAGGCCCCCCACTCCCCATCTGTGCTCTGCTAAGCTCCTAGAACAGGGCTTCTCAAAGTGTGGCCTGGGGGCCAGGGCATCTGCTGGGTCAAAGCTGTTTCCATAATCAGACTAAGGTGCTACTTGGGGAATATGGGCCCCTGGACGGCAGGACGACATCAGATGGGAGCTCTTGGGCGTGAGGGCAGAGGCTCACCTCCAATCATTTTAGGAGTGTAACCAAAGGATTGGAGGGCCACAGAAAGTTTGCCCAGATGCCCTGGAGCCTGGCCTAGGAGCAGCCCCCCTTCCCCACAGTCTCTGGGGGCTTTCTTCTCCTTTGGGGCTTTCCCCCCAAAGCCATGGATGCAAGGATTTTCCCTCTTTGTTCTTGAGCTAAGGGGATGAACGTGGGGAAGGTCTGCAAAAAGATGAGACAGATGCAGTTTTTGAAACCAGAAAGTAGGAGATCACAGACAGACCAGACCACGTCTTATGCATTGAAGTCCCCTGTGTCACACACTCCTGTCTGACAGAAAGCTCTCCTCTGAGGGCAGAAGAGAAAGGGCTTCTTGGGAGCCTGGCCCAGAGACCTTTCCTCAGCAGGGACAGTCGGATGTGTCCTGGAAACTCTGCCTGAAACCTCAAACCTCAGGCTCTATTGCACCCAATCAGCCCTCTCCTTCCAGGCTCCATGATAGGGCTCTCCTCTGAATCATGGCCCCCTCCCCAAATTGGCTTTCCTTCCCTCCTGGACCACCCACACTGGGGCTTCAAGGAAGGCTGAGCCACAAACACTCTGTTCTGATGTGTTCCAGGAACTACCCTGAGAACCTCAGGGGAACCAAAATCAGGAGACCCATCTCAGGCTAGAGGGGTCTCTCAGAGGGGGCTCCCCAGGTGCCAGCCTCTACCTGAGCACTAGGAGCTGGCACCCCCAGCAAATGGCCTTCACCCTTCAAAGTAGGGGTAGAAAAAAGCCTGTGAGGCACTCTCCAACCCCGGCCCCCCCCAAACCCAGATGCTGAGCCCAGCTGGAAGGTTGAAGACCACCCACCCTGCCAGGACAGAGAGGGAAGGGACTCTGGGACACCTCCATATGTTTCTCTGCCAACCTTGCCCTCAATCCTTTCCCAAGAAGGCAAGGAATGAGTCAATCAGGGCTGCCTACCCACTAGCAGCTAGTATGTGTGTGAGTGTGAGAGTGTGTGAGAATTGTGAGTGTGAGTGTGTGAGTGTGTGTGCATGTGTGGGAAATAGAGGCAGAAGCCATGCCAAAAACAAATACAGAGAGAGTGAAGGATAGAGGGGGGTGCCTGATACCCCCCAGCCTCCCACACCCTCCAACCCCCCGGGCAGCAGCCACAAGGTAGGGCTGCTGCCTGCTAGATTGGGGTTTTCATCCCCAAATTTGACCCCACATTTAGTGTTCTGTATTAAGACCCGCCTCGTGTGAGCACGGAGGGGGAAAGGGGGTTCCCTCCAGGCAGAACTCAGGGCAGAGCGTGCTGTGTGGGGGAGACAGTACATGGGGGGGGGCGAGCGCAGAGCCGCGAGCAGGGCTGAGGAGTCTACTGAGGGGAGTCCCCAGGTAGCAGAGGGTGCTGTGTAAGGAGAGGAAGAAAAGGAGAGAGAAAGAACAAGAAGGAAAAGGAAGGGAGGGAGGGGGGACACAGGAAGGGGAAAAAGAGGTGTGAGGGAGAAAGAGGGAGAGAGAAACGAGGAAAAAAAGAAAGCAGGAGAGGAGGTAACGGGGGAGAAAAAGAGAGAGAGAGAGAGAGAGGAAAAAAGGGTGAGGAAATGGAAATGGAGAGAAATGGAGAGGGGGGAAGAGAGAGAGGAAGAATTGGGAGAATGGGACAGAAAGGGAGAAGAAGGAAAAGGAGAATGGAGGAGAAAAAAGAGAGGGAGAATGGCAGGGAAGGGAGGGAGACAAAGAGGGGAAGAGAAGGGAGGGGGAGGGCAGAGAAAGGAGGGGCTTGTCTGCCTTGCCAGTGCTTGGGGCACACTTCCCCTGCACTGCTCCCTCCCTGCTCAGTGGCCTTGACAGGCGGGTCTCCCTCTAGGGCCCCTTTACCTCTCAGAGACCAGAACAGAACCCCGAGGGAGGCTGGGAGATCACGGGATAGCTTGGCTTGTGACACCCCCCCAGATCATTTGTCTTCTCAGGAGAATGAGGAAGCTTCTCCCCCCTGAGGTTGGGGCTCGGTTTAATACAACATGTGGGGGAGGAGAGTTTTTGAGGTGGGAGACCCCCGGACACCACCTCCCTTTACAAATGAGAAGGCCGCAGCCCCACGGAGAGGGACTGAAAGTGGGATTTTGATGCCAGCCCAAAGCACCAAATGAAGCCACCGAGGCCCCAGTGGTCACCACAGGGATGGGAGAACAACTTACTGCCCGAGGCTTCCTTGGGAGGGATTGTGGGCACAGAGGGAGACTTGAGCTGAATAGGGAGGAAGTTGAGTTAGGACGGAGAAAGCTGGCACCGGATTAGAGACATGGAGAAAAATTGGAAGGGAAACTCTGGGCTGGGCTGGGCTGGGGGAGCCAGGCCCTACTGGGACAGGATGGGCACGGGAGAGAAGGAGCTTCTGAAGAGATGGGAGAAGCTTATGGGCAGGACAGCAGGAGCTGGGGGCCAGAAGGGGGCCAGAAGACACCCCAAGGGCAGGGGGTGTCGGTGACTGTGGGGGGACAAAGGAAAGACTGGGATGGAAGCTGTCTGCCACGGGCGGTGCTCAGATTGGGCCAGAAAGAGCCTGAAGGAGTTTCCAGAAATGGACACAGAGCCCGAGCAGCAACAAGGATGGAGGCTGCCATGTCTGTCTGCTGCTGGTGCCAGAGAGACGCTCGCCAGTCTTCCAGGTGTCCGGATAGGGAGGAGGAGGAGGGGGCTGTCCTCCAGAAAGGCCTTCTGCACCGGGAAGAAGGGAGGGCTCCCAAAGGACGCAGAGTTGGAGGAGCCTTACCCAGGGGAGGAGGGGAAGCCAGTGGACAATTAGGAGCGGGCGCAGACTTCCTGCAGGGACATCATTTAGGAGGAGATGGCAGGCTGGCACTCGCTTAGTCTCCGTAGCAGCCGCTGCAGCGTCCCTGCCAAGGAAGCCCTAGTGGGGTCACGAAGAGTCGTGCGGGCCTGGAGGAGAAGCCAGAAAGGGCTCCCCGGCACCCCGACAACAGCGTCGAGACCAGTTGAGCCTTGGCTCCCTGAGAGCCGGAGCCTTTCCTGTGGGTGCCTGGAACCTAGCGAGCAAGCCTGGATGGAAGGAGGGCTACATCTGAAGAGTAGTGGGCAGTCCGGTTAGCCGGGGGGGGGAGGGCTTCCAGGGCCAGGCTGGGCCTTTGAGGAGGCCTTTGAGCAGAGCGGTGCAGAAGGGGACCCGTCTGGGGACACGGCCAATGTGGGGTTTTGCTGCTTGTTTGCTTGCTTCCACAAGGGCTTCCTTCAAGTGGGGAGAGAGGGGAGAAGAAACAGCCTAGAATGAGGAAGAAAGTCAAAGTTTGTGGGAAATGAGAAGTCATCCAGGAGGGTGGCTCGGAGGAGGTGAAGACCGAGGGCTGGGGGGAGTGAGGAAGCCGGTCCCAGCAGCAGAGAGCGTTCCAGGAGGACGGGCTGATTGATGAACGGGGGAGCTGGTGGGAACTCGCTCCCAGGCCCAGCCCCTTCTCTGAGGGGCCACGCTGGCTGGGCGGTCCTGGGCCGGGGTCTCCGTGCCGGACGATCGATTCTGGAGTTCTCCAGAGAGAGCTTGGGGGGGGGGGGGGTTCTCGTGTGTGAGCACGTGAGGCCCTGGGCCAGCGGAGCCGGGTTCTCTGCAGAAGTGTGAATACGAGGAGGCTCAGCTTGAGAGAAGGCATCTCGAGGGGAGGGGAGCAGGGGGGACGCCAGTCTGCAGAGAGCCGGCTGCCCCTCGCAGCTCCCGTTCTCTGGGCTGCCCCGTTGCCTTTGGGTCGACCCTCATTTCCCTCTATGGGTAGGAGGGAGGCAGCGGTTCTGTTGTCACCGGGTGCCTCTTGTACGCAGCCCTTGCTAGCAGCCTCCAGCCCGACAGACAGGACTCCGACCCAGCCCTCCCTGGTTTCTTTTCCTTTGGGTGACGTTATTCTGGTACCAAAAAGGACAATTGAGCACCCCCACTCTCAGATGGAAGAAAACGCTTCTCTTCTGACAGAGCCCTCCCAGGGCCTCTTGGGATCCCAGATGCCAATGCAGGAATAGCTGATTTTTGAAAACCCGAAGGTTTGAGCAAATATGGGAAACACGGGACGCTCTGAATTCAGCTCTGGTGAAAGGGGCGGCGGGGAGTGGGGGGAAAGCCATGGTGCCGGGTCTCCCTGGAACACCCCCCCCCCGCCGGCGCCCCTTGGGCAGCCCCCAAAGGGAGACAGAACCACCCTCCTTGTCTTGCCTTCCTTTCCACAGCCTCTTACTTTGAAAGGAAAGTGTTTGCAGCAGGAAGGAAAGCCTCTTGTCCCAAGTGATACGGGCTCTGACTGAGGGAGCTGGAAACCTCAAATCTATTTCCTTCCCTCAAATCCCCCGAATCCCACCCACAAGCACCAGAAGCTCAGACGGTGGAGTTTTTCCGAGGTGCACGTTCATTCCTAGGTCTGGAAAACAGATGAGCCTTGAACATCAGCACTGTGGGGCCTGCCTGGGACCCAGGGGGTGAAGCCCAAGAGGTGACCCCGAGGAGCGGGGCCCACCCAAAGTTTAGCCGCCTTTCCCCAAGCTCTCCTGGATGTTTTTCCAGCTCTGGAAAGTGCAGGGTTTGGGCGAGCTGGCACCGACTGCACAAACACGATGAAATGAATGACTTTTTCTTCTAAGAGAGTTTATTTCCACACAACAGTGGTTCCAAAAGTGTGGAGGCAGCTGTGTTGAATTAAACAAACACTGAGAAGCCTCTGTTTGGAGTACGGCCGTCGTGGTTTTGCCATCTGTCTTTTTACAGTGGAGGAGAAGCAACAGAGCGCCCTTGGTGAAAAGGAATTGCCATCCTTTTCTTCCATAGCAAACATTTCTCAGGAAAATTGTCATCCCGCTACTCCCGTGCGCGGGCCGCAGAGCTCGCCAAAAAGAAAAGGAACCCTCTTTTCCCATCGGCTTGAAGGGGCTCGGATTTCTGCGGAGGCTCGCTACACTCGGCCCATTCCAAACCCCATTTCTGTTCTCGCCGCCCGTTCTACAACGAGCGCAGCAAAAATGGGGCTCTCTTGGGTGGCCTGGTGACCCAGAGGGGCCGGCATACACAAGACCCTCAATGCAGCCATCCTCCACCAGCCGCCTCGCTCCCCACAGACAGTCTTCGAAACGTTTTCCTCCTCCCTCCACTAGAGCAGATGAACTGAGAACATCGAGGGTTCCCTTCCTTGGTACCTTCAGCCCCTCTAAGTCATCGATAAAGATATTAAGCATCCCAAGTCTAAGGAAAGGTGGGAAGATTACTCCCCCAGACAGTTCCTTCCCACGGACATCAGCCTTTTCAGTCACGTCTCGGGGCAGGTCATCCACCCAGTTTTTGACCCAGTTCGCCATCTAGCTCGGATCTTTCCATAGGAACGGTTATGAGCTTTCTGTGCTAATCCTTCCACTTATGAGTGAGCTGGGTCACCAGAGTGCAGCTAATTAGGGTTCCAGGTGTGGGGACAGGTAAAGATGAGAGGTTGGGGGTGAGGAGCAGCTTCAAGTTTGCTGAGACTTAGGAGCCAACCAGTGTGCTCCCCATGGATGGGCAGGCAAAGTTAATTCCCTCTTAGAAATGAATGTTTAATATGCTGGATTGCTTGCCATCTAGGAGAGGGGGTGGGGAAAAGGGGGAAAATCTGGAACACAGGGCTTTGCGAGGGTTAATGGTGAAAAATTATCCGTGCATATTTTTTGAAAATAAAAAGCTTTAATAAAAAACTCCTTAAAAAATAAAGAAAAGAAAAGAATGTTTATGGATAGAGCACCAGCCCTGGAGTCAAGAGGACCCGAGTTCAAAACCAGCATGAGATACTTAATACTAGCTGTGTGACTCTAAGCAAAAAAAAAAAATTAAAAAGTATAACATAGTATAAAGACAGTGATACAAAGAGGTATGTTCTTCCATGAGCACCTGGGATGTTCAGTGAAAAGTGTCCTAAAGTCCAAGCGTACATGGAGCAAAGGAGGATGGGTACCTCAGATTCCATTCCAGACTGCACAATAAAGCGAGTATCTCAGTAAAGCATCAGGTGAGTTATACAAGTTATGTTGGTACATGCTGCAGTCGGTTCCGTTGACAATGCCCAAAAAACCAATGCATATAACTTCATTAAAATATTTTATCGCTAAAAAAAATGCTACCCGTCATCTGAGCCTTCGGCAAGTAATAATCTTTTTGCTGGTGAAGGATCTTGTCTTGATACTGATGACCGTTGACTGATCAGCTGTTAGAGGCTGGGAGCGCTGTGGCAATTTCCTAAAATTAGACGATAATGCAGTTTGTAGCATTGATTGGCTGTTCTTATCCGGTCACTTAATTAGTTTAATTTGAACGTTGTGTCTCAGAGGGAAGCTCCAGGAAAGACAGAAAGATGAGAGTGGCTGTTAGTGGAACATTCAGAATGCATAACATTAAGCTTGCCATTTTATGTGGATGAGGTTCATGGGACCTCAAAACAGTTACAATAGTAATGTCAAAGATCCCTGATCACAGATCGCCGTGACAAATATAATATTGAAAACGTTCGAAATGTTGCGAGAAATGTGAAGCAGAGACATGATATGAGCACATGCTGTTGAAAAAATGGCGCCCATAGACTTGCTCAACACAAACCTTCAATTAATAAAAATGACAAAACCTTTATTTTTCAAAAGAAGCACGGCCAAGCAAAGCAAACACATTGCCGCCCATTTTCAAAACTGTCTCATTCTGTGTCTTGAATCCATGACCTCCCTCAGGAAGCAGTAGCTTTCTTCATCTGGATCCTCTGGAATCAGGACTGATTATTAAATTGATTGTATTTTTAATATATATATATATATTTACGTTTATGTTAGAGTATAAATTGTTCTTCTGAATCTACTCACTTCACTCTACATAAGTTCATTGAAGTTCATGAGATGAGGAGGTGATGCAGCAGGTAAGAGTGCTGGACTTGGAGTCAGGAAGGCCTGAGTTCAGACTTTTGTTAGCTGTGTGACCCTGTGAGAATCATCTAACCTCCATCTACCATAGTTTCCTCAACTCTAAAATGAGGATCATGAGCACCTTCCTCAAAGGGTTGTGGGGATGAAATAAGAAAATATTTTTTAAAATGAAAGCTTTTTGTTTTCAAAATAGATACATGGATAATTTTCAACATTCACCCTTACAAAATCTTGTTCTAATTTTTTCCCTCCCTTCCCCCCCCACCCCGTCCCTTAGACGGCAAGTAATCCAATATAGGTTGAACATGTGCAATTTCTGTATATATATTTCCACAAATATTATGATGTACAAGGATCAAAAAGGAAAAAATAAGAAAGAAAACAAAAGGCCAGCAAACAATAATAAAAATACTATGTTGTGGTCCATACTAGGTTTCCACAGTCCTTTCTCTGGGTGTAGATGGCTCATCACCACAAGATCACTGGAACTGGTTTGAAGAGAGCCACGTCCGCCAGAATTGATCATCATATAATCTTGTTGTTGCCATGTCCAATGGTCTCCTGGTTCTGCTCATTTCCCTCAGCATCAGTTCCTGTAAATCAAAATGAGAAAATATTTGTAAAGTGTTTAACATGGTGCCTGACACATAGTAGGTTAATAAATGCTTGTTCCCTCCCCTTCCCAGCTTGCTCTAAAATACCTTTTTAATTTCATGTATCAAAACTATTTTCTTTATCTTTTTTTAGTTGTCTCTATGTCTTTTTTGCTCAAGAATACATCTCCTAGGAACTACCCATACATATGTTATGCAAATAAAAAGCTTTAAATTTAAAAAAAAGAGAGAGAGAGAATACATCTCCTACCCGTGCTTGTGAAAGATGTGGGAGCAGCTTCTTGGAGTAAAATGTTAGTCTAAGCTTAATTTCTGCCAGATTAATTTCATTTTTCTCAGAAGTTTTTTTTATTTGAATAGTGTTCTTTCCTAGAAAATTTGTTTCAGGTTTTACAACACTGGTTACTAAGGCCATTATTTCTGTTTTATTGACCTATTTTCTATTTTCACTCTTTAGGACCACTTGTTTTGGCAAGGGAAGTACCCCAGAAACAGATTCCACGCGGACATCACCCCCAGCAAGAAAGCACAAGAGGCTTTCATGCCCCAATTGTATGGGAGAGACCAAGCTGTCTACAAGTTGTCAGGTATTTATTAAACTGGTGTCAAACTCAAATGGGGGCTGGCCTGCATGCGTGTCACTAAACTGTCCAGAGGGACCCCAGGTTCACCTGTTTTAACTTGCTCATTTTTATGGTGTTGTGCTGTTTTTTTCCTTGGTTGTGTCCCATTTTGTGTGACCCATTTTGACAGACGTAGTGAGTGGTTGGCCATTTTCTTTTCCAGCTCATTTTACAGATGAGGAAACTGAGGTAGAGAGGTAGCAAACTTGGCCAGGGTCACACAGCTAGTGTTTGAGGC
>JAJPUD010018354.1:0-28906 GCA_023553655.1 Myrmecobius fasciatus | reverse complement strand
CTTTTGCCAGGGCCAGCAGCAGGATCTTTCTTACATCCTGGAGAGTGAGAAAAGTAAATGGAAGAATAAAAGCCCCTTAGGATTTGTAGCAAAGACCTGAAATAATCCATGGAAAAGAGACCCTCTTCTCTTTTCTCAAATGGGTCTTTGATCCCTATTTCCATTATCTTGGTTAGCATATTGTTATAGTTCAGTTGTGAAATGTGCCAGACTCTCCCCAGACTCTCCCTGATTCCTTCTTCCTCTTTGCTCTCCATCCTTCCCCACCCCCTGCCACTAGGGACCATTTCGTGACTGTGCCTTGTGTGTTTCCTTCCTGCTTTACATCCTGTTATAGGAGCTGGGTCACTAACAAGGTCAGCTCTCAGGAAACATGGGCAGGAATCATGAACTCCATACCATAGAGCTTCTCAGTTCCCCTTGCACTATCATCCTCAGAGGCTCAAAGCCACAGGAAAGACTGGTGCCAACTGTGTTTCTTCGCAGCCCCTTGCTTCAGTTCCTTTTGTGGGCAGAGAAATCAACATTTCCTGAAAACAATTAAGATATTCTGGTTCGGCCTGGAGTAAGATGTGTTGGCCATCCTCTCCAACCAGCTACCCAGAGCCATTCTGTTCCCCGTCTTTTTGCTTACAAGAGCCTTAACAACTACCTAGCTAGTACATGTGTGACAATAGAATTGTTCACGAGGGCATTTGAAAGCTTCAAGTCCCATTTCTCCTGGCCATCAATTTCTGCAAAGACAGCTCTAGGAAGGCTAACTGGTTTACACATATAACTGTTATCTGGAGCTACATATGTCAGTATAGGTGAAGAAAGAGGGCTATAATCCTGAAAATGTATGTGACTGCCAGTAGAAAACCTGCTTACCCAGGGAGAGAGAGAAATCCACTTAATACTTTGGTCTCTCCTTCCAATTACCTTTTAATTATTTACAAGCTCCACAAGCCCAGCTGGTGCAAGGCAGGAGCTGATCCTGGCTCGAAGGGGCTGCCATAGCAATATAGATTTTAATCAGCAGTGTATTTCCACTGTTTTATTTTCTTCTTTATTGCTGTGCTCATTTCCCAGAAGGATTTTAAAGAGAAATGGAAGGATAGTATTGGGCCTGCCAAGCTAGAAAAACAGTCAAGTTAGCCTTACTGGACTAGAGAGAAGCTAAGTGAGGAGACTGGAGACCTTTGTCGTGGGGGCCTGGCTTAAGCCAGTTGTCTTCTCATCAAAAGGCAGCCGTGAAGAGGGAAGATCGGACTTTGCTGGATTTCAGCTATCACTTGGCAGACAAGGTTAATTGCCAAGCTATTTGGGTTTAGTGTAAAAAAAAACAAAACAAAACCGACAGGGCAAAATCTCAGCTAAAATGAGGTGCTTGGATTGTCTGGGAATTTCAGGCACCCTAGGGATAGATCCATATATTCAGTTTGTTCAAGCAGTCCCTATTTATTAACCATCGATTATGCAAAACATTAGCTAAGACACATAAGATGGTTATATTAGCATCTGGCTGACCTTGTTTGGAGGTCAAAGCCTGGTTTTCAGGTGTGACCACCAGTCACTTGATCTTCTGTAACCTGGGATCATGTTACCCAACTCATGGAGTTGTTTAGTCTGTAATTATTCAGTGCCTACTCTGTGCTGGGCACTGTCTTAGGGGCTAGGAATAGATACATAGACCAAATGTGAAACTATCCCTGTTGTCAGAAAGTTTATATTCTATCTAAGGAGACATGTGCATTGGCCTGTGTGTGCACCCACAAAATCAAGATGTAGGGTGTCCCCAAAGTCTTCTGACACCCTAAGGCATTTGGGACAGTCTCCATAGAGTAAATATCAAATACGTGCAAGTTATTCAAGTGCAAGGTCATAAGGACGGTGGCAGGAGACTAGCAGCTGGGGGGGGATTAGGAAAGGCTTTATGAAGAAGGGAATGCTTCAACTCTTCCTTGAAAGAAAAGAGGGCAGAGAGAGAAGTAGAGAGGCAGGGCCAGGTATCGGGAATGGCCGGAAAGAGCAGAGGTGGCAGGACCCGGAGAGGACAGGGAGATCAGATTGTCTAGCTCAGAATGCCGGAGCAGGAGCCAGGAACATTGATACGGACTCGGTTCTGAAGGGCTTTACAAGCCAACCAGGAGCCTGCTCTCCCAGAGAGAATGGGGAGTCGTTGGGGAGTAGCACGGTCATTTCTGTGATGACAGAAAGCCATGTTAGCAGATGTGGGGCCGCTGGATACAGTGGAGAGAGGCCCTCCCAGCTGCCATGATGAGCGCCTGAGTGAAGCTGGTGCCGGACCTGCAGATAGACAGAGGCTGCAGGGGTTCTAGGGGGCAGAAGAGGAGGGGCACATAACTGACGGCATGTGAGCTTGAACTGTCTGGGACACAGCAGGAATGAAGCCCAACAGAGGAGAAAGTTGGTTTGTTCTGTTGGGCTCTGGAGGGTAGAACCTTTGGAGGGCAGGAGTCCCAAAGAAGCCAATTGAGACTTTGTGTCACGACATCTGTCTAAGGGTGAGAGTTACCCACATGTGGGATGGGGTGGCTTCCCTCTCTGAGGGGTCTGCAAGCAGAGACCACTTGTCAGGGGCTACAGGGTACGGATTCCTTTTGGATGCCACTGGCGTCTGTTCCAGCTCTCAGATTCTGTGATTCTCTGAGAGAGATTGGGCTTGCATGGAGGTGATGAACCTGTGGGAGCTATTGGAGAGGAGAGGGCCTGCTGGAGCAAGTAGACAGGAGAAAGCACTGGCTCAGAAGTCCATGGGCCAGAATATTGAGGCAAGGAAGGTAGGGGGAACAGGCAGAGGAGCTTGGCTCCCTTGGGAGGTCTGTCACTCTTCCAGACATGTAACAAAATCTTCTCTGAATCTGAATATTATCTGTACAATGCATATGTGACTTGACCAATGAGGCAAGAGATTAACTTGTTCTGCAGGGCCCCTGCCTTTGACCAGGTGAGGGTGTGCCCCCACCCAGGCCAGCCCAATGTCAGTATAAGAGTGGGTGGCACAGTGCTGCAGGACCCAGGGCAGAGCATCTAATGTCGTTTCCTGCCTCGCTCTTTGTCTTCCTCTCTTGAGCCTCCATGCTGATGTTGCCTCCAACACTAATCTTACAGGGCCTCAGTATCTTCAATTTGTTAGGAGTGTCAGGTGAGAAAGTGTTATCCAAAAACTGTGTTAGAAGGCACCGTGTAAATGTGAGCTCTCGTTTGGAAGGGCAACATGGGATATGGGAAAATCCATAAGATTTGGATTCAGGTGACCTGCTCACCTACTCCCCATCTGAATGTGGGCAAGGTTACTTCTCTGAGGCTGTTTTCCTTTTCTATTAAATGGGAATAATAAAGCCTGAGGTTATTTGGAGGACAGTACTTGGTGAATGGGAAAGCTGAGCTGCTCTAGGCTATGATCTCACTGATCCCTTTGTTTTTAAACTAACCTGTGACTTCTTTGGTACCCAGAACTGGTGAGGAAACAACTTCCACCAACGAAAATTGACAACTGTTCCTCAAATTGGATTTTAGAGATTTGTTTGAAATGCCGAGAAATTAAAGTCTACGCTCAGGCTCACCCAGGAGGAGAGAGGAGGAGGAAGGTTCGAAAGATCTTTTTGACCCCAAGTTGGCTCTGGTCCACTCTGCCAAGGAGCCTCTTGCACCTTCCTAGCCCAGTTGGCTCTTCCCACTTGTTGCACGCTGGCGGCTTCTCTCTCTGTATCAGAACTCTCTCATTTCAAGACAAAGAGTGTGACTAGTCTTAAAGAAAACATTTCTCCAGAGGGAATCTGCAGCTTCTTGTTCTTTGCCCATCCTAGTACGGGAAGAAAATAGTGATCGCCATTATTCTTATTTTGTAGACAGGGACACCAAAGTAATGGTCGGTCCAGAGCTAGGAAGAGGAGGAGTTCATTCTTTGAGCAGATATTTCTCGAGCCCCTGTTACGATGTCTGTCTAAAGGGCTCTCTTAGGGAGAGGGACAAAAAACAGATAACACACAAAGATCCTTCATTTGATCCACTGGGAGATGAGATCAGTGGCTTGAAACCTGGAACAGGAAGGAATGAATTCCAAACTCTCACTAACCAACAATGGATCTTTAACCTCCAGAGAAGCTTCAGTTGTCTGCCTGTAAATGGGGCTGGATCTTGCCTAGTCTGATCTCTGCTGCTTGGTTGAGTTCCATATGAGTGCGTTTTGTCTGTGGGTGGTGGTGTGTGATACCTCTGCTAGATTGTTAAGTCCATAAGAAGGGGAATGATGTTTTATGGAAACTTATAGCTTCCCAGTGCTCAGCACACAATAAGTGCTTAGTATGTTTTGGGAGGGGGAAAGGGGTATTCTGGTTGGAGAGTTAGTAAGAGGGAAGACTGGAAAGGTAAGTTCCCCTACAGTTGGTAGTAAATAGTCCTAAATAATAGGCTAAGGGCTTATTTCATTGATAGGCATTCTAAATCATTAGAAAATTTGGACAAGATTGACACCATTAGCTCTCATTTCTCTAAAACTTTAAAGTTTATTTTTCCCCTCATAACAACTCTATGGGCCAAGGAGTAGAATTTTCATTCTAAAAATAAGGAATTCGAAAATAAGAGCTTGAATGAGAAAATCCATGGGGAAGGCAGCACTTTAGGAAAAATAACAAACAGGAGTGTAAAGAGTGCATTTGAGTGGTGAGAGGCCAGAGGATGGAAGCTGAATTGTGAGGCCGTTTCCATTATATTTGAAATACCCACTTTTCCGGAAGCTACTCTCATTCCGAAAATCTGTCAAGGAAATTGGGAATTGATTGTCTGTCTTAGGTGTGGGAAGCTTGGAGTCTTTGCACTTCACATGGGAGTGAGAAGAAGGGCCCCTGGCATTTGTGACTGACTTGTCAGGTTTAACATTCCAAGGCCCATGGGATAATGCCAGCTCTTGGTGGCTGAGGCGGGAAGACAGCTGGCTTGGTGACTCATGCCCTCAGGCTCAGTGTGAAGAATAAATGGCCGATTTCACAAGGGGCTTCCAAAAACGCCCTCAGCTTGAAAGGTCGCAGGGCTCAGGCCTTGGCGCCAAAAATGGTCTTCAGAATGCTGGAGCATAGTCTTAACCCAGGTTGAATGGCTGAGGTTTATTTGTGGCAGGAGCACAGCAGGCAACCCCTGAATGATTGCAGCTGCAAGTGATAAAATGACTTTCCCGTGGCCATAATGCCGGGGGAGGTAGCGAGAGGCTCTAACTGCCTTTTTGTGTTCCTGTGTACCTCTCCCCTCTTTTAATTGTTTGGGTGAATTGGCTTCCTCAGAGAGATCTCTCAGCCTGTAATCATTACCTTTGATTTCTAGGACAGACTCGTTTCTGCTTGTTTTTTCTTGCCCTTATGCTGCTGGTCAGTTTTCTTTACCACCCGGGCAGCCTGCTTTAACTTTGGAAACTGGGCAGGGAACTCCCAAGCTGTGGACCCTGCAGTGGTCTTTGAGCTATTGACCCTTCTGGGGAGACCACATGTCTCCTGTTCCCAGCAACTACCCTGTAGGGGAGTCAGCAAGACAGTGTTTGGGGAGTTAGACTGAAAAGCAGTGGATTCCAGGAGCTGAGGATGGCCTGGAGTGAGGAGAGATTTGTGGCAGGAAGGACAGCCATCAGGCTTGATGGGGACCTGCACTAGTGGAGTGACACAGTGGGAGAAGAAAAGGGGGTGTATACAAGAGCTGTTACAAAGATACACCCAACAGACCACATATATGCAGGAGCGGACGTGAGCAGTGGGGGATGGTGTTAGCTGGGGGATGGTGGTGCCCTAAAACAGTAAGAACTAGGGTAGTTGAGAAGGGGAAAGAGAGGGTTGAAGGGGAACAGTCATGAATTCAATTCTGGGCATGTCTACTGGACATCTAGTTCAAGATTTCTTTTTTTAGTATGATTTTATTTTTATCCCAACTACATGTTAAAAACAATTCTTAACATTCTTTTTAAAAGTTTTAAGTTCCAAATTCTCTCTCTCCCTTCTTCTCCCCTTTGCCTGAGATGGCAAGCAACCTAATAATGTGCAATCATGTAAAACATTTATATGTTAGTCTTTTTGTACAAAAAAGAATCAAACCAAAAAAAAAAAAAGAGAGAGAGAGAATAAAAATAGCATTCTTCAGTTTGTATTCAGACAATATCAGTGTTTTTTTCTTGAGGCAGATAACATGAATCCTTTGGGATTGTCTTGGGTCATTGTATAGCTGAGAAGAGTTAAGTCAATCACAGTTCCTCATCGTTCAATATTGTTGTTACCGTGTATAATATTCTCCTGGTTCTTTTCAATTCACTTTGTATCGGTTCACATCAATCTTTCCAGGTTTTTCTGAGAACAACCCAATCATCATTTCTTAAAGCACTAATAATATTCTATGACAGCCATATGCCTCAACTTGTTCAACCATTCCCCAATAGATGGGCATCCCCTTGATTTCCAATTCTTTGCCATCACAAGAAAGAGCTACTCTATTTTTTAAAAGTAGGTCTTTTGCCTTTTTTTGATCATCTTGGGATTAGTTCATAAGTTCTAATAGGCATTTAGAGATGTGAGAGGGAAATTTAGCAGAGAGGTTAGGACTGGATAAATAGATGTGAGAATTAGCAGCTTAGAGATGATAATTGAATCCATAGAAGTTGATCATTCAGTAAAATAGGATAGAAGGAGAAGGAAAAGGGGACCTGGACCGAGCCTGTGGGACATCTCTGTTTAGCAGCCGTGACCTGAATTAGGATCCAGCAAAGGAGAATGATGAGGAGTTTGTGGAGGAAGAGTAGAACCAGGAGAGATTGGGGCCCAAAAACCTAGAGAAAAAAGAGTAATCAGCCATGACAGAGGCTGCAGAAAAGCTGACAAGGATTGGGAGAAGGCTGGTAGGGAATGGTGACTTTGGAGAGACTAGTTTACCCTGATTGATGAGGTTTAAAAGGAAGACTTCAGAGAAGATATCAGGAGTAAAGGAAGTAGAGGCGCCGATTGTAGAAGGCCTTCTCAAGGAGTTTAGCCGCAACAGATAGAAATGATGTGGGGTGATAGCAGGGAGAGATGGATAAAGTGAGGGAGAGAAAAGAGCATGTTTGTAGGCAGTAGGGAAGCAATTAATAAACACATATCAAGTACCTAGGTTTTTGAGCACCAATCTCTCCTGGTTCTACTCTTCCTCCACAAACTCCTCCTTATCATTCTCCTTTGCTGGATCCTAATTCAGGTCACGGCTGCTATGTGCCAGGCAATCTAAATGCCACTAGATTGGGAGAAATTGAAGATAAGGGAGAGGGGGATGATACAGGGTGCAGCCTGTGGGAAACAATAAATGGAATGGGGTTACTTGTAAGTATAGAGGGGATCGCCTTTGTAAGAAGGGCCAGCTCATTGTATAAAACAGAGTAAAAGGTGAGATTGTGGCCAAGGGCGCCTAAGTGATAGGAGATGAGGAGGGAGCTCTAGGCAAGTTGCCTTGATCCATTTATTTATTTATTTTTATAAAAATGAGTAGGTTCTCAGGTAAGAGAATGTAGGGAGAGGGAGCCATTGGAGGTTTGAGGATAGATAAAAAGCTGCTGCATTGAACAAAATAGTAGGTTAATTAGGGAGATGTAAAAGGATTTCCTTGCAGCAATAAGGGCCCATTTGAAATCAAGCAAATGGGATGGGATGTGAAGCATGGTCTGTTCTGGTGGTATCAGGGGCAAGTTGTGTTTGTATTTTAACTTAAAACAAGTTGGTCCAAGGCCGAAACTGAGTATATTAACTCTTCCCTACTAGCTGAGGTTATATTTAGGGCCGTCTAGTCTACAGATGTTTTTCTAAATGGGGAGAAATGGGATGGCAGCATGGTGAGGAAGAAACTGGAAGCTGTGTGAGGTAGGGAAAAAACATAACCTGCTCCAGTGTGCATAGGTCTTTGTCCTCATTAGCCCTGTCTCTGGGAGTTTTGTTACTGTCATTGCTAAAACATGTTTTGAGTACAGGATGCCAGAGCTGTGGCTCCCACCATTCCCCCACAGTATCTTCTTCCTCAGTTCCTGAAAGCCAAACGGAATTAAATAAGCCAGTCTTGATTAATTATTTAGGAAGATCATTGCAGGATTTTAGAAGTCTTTCCCTTCTCAGCCCCACCCATATGTACATGTGTACATACATACTCACAGATTTGTATAAATTATTGGCTACGCAGTTCTATTTAGAATCCTCTGGCTAATTTAACTCCCTGGTGGTTGTTTGTAAATTATTCCCTAATGAACTTTGTCAGCATGTAACTCAAAACCACCCAGCACTCTCATGTCCACTGAGGAGGCCTAACACACGTGGTCTCTTTACCTCCTCAGGGTATTCAAGAACCCTGAACGAGGGACATGACAAACCCTAATGTCTTTCCTAGGTGAGTGCCATACAAAGACCTGGAGGCCCAGCATGGCGCTCTGTGACCCGTTAGCCCCATCTTTCCCACTTTTCAGGGAGAAGCAGCCCTAGGGAGGTCTGGTGAAGAACCCGACGAGCATAATGAGGACTGTGCTATTGCATTTTATAATTGGTTTCACTGCCTTTAGAAAAGAATATGCCAGTTGCCCAAAGGTCAGAGCAGAAACATCAAAGGCCACAGCCCCCTGTGCTCGTGAGAAAGGCCAGCAGGACTCTCTTAAAGCCAGGAAGCTTTGGTGTGATTCATGTTTGACCAGCTCACTCTGTCTGCACACACCTCATAAGGCCCTGGGGAGGAGAGGGTCCCCACATTCTGTTCAAGGTTGCAGGCTGACCTTAGTTTTCCCAAAAGGGCAGTAGGATCTGCTTTTAATGTGTGTGGACTCAGGATTTATTGTGGGAAAGGCTGTTTCCTTGCGTTGTGCGCTTATCTGCCCTCTGCAGCCAAGGAAATGCTTGCACGGCTGTGGCTTTGTCCCTTGGCCAGGCGGGAAAGCGCTTGTGGAGGCCCCTCCGGACAGCTTTGGATGGAGCATCCCTGGGATGAGCCCTTGCCTCTGGTCTGTCTTGCTCAGGCTTCTCCTGAAAATTGGAGGGCCAGCCTCTGCCGCCTCAGGACTGGCCACTTTTCTGAGGGCATAAAGAGCAAAACACTTGACTTTGTGCCGTTCTTCAGGCTACGTGGCTGCTACTGACATGTCATTGCTGTACTTAGCAGTCACTTGATACGCGGCAGCTAGCTGTGACTTATCCTCAGTAATGGAAGAATATGGGCCATTGAAAACCGCAGATTCACGTCAGCCCTTAGAGCCAGCCTTCCCCTTCCCAGATCTTTTCCCAGGGCTTGTGGCAAGTAGCAGAATGGGTTCACTTGAGTTTCCTCCATCGTTGCCAGTAATCTGGCCCAAGCAAGGAGGAGGGAGGCGAGCTTAGCGGTGCTCTGACTGCGTGTGAGTTGGGGCCAGCTTGCTTCTGGAAGCTTTAATTAGAAAATGCTTGGAAGGAGGATGTGCTGTGGGTAGGTGGGTGGAGGGAATGTTAGGAAAAGCAGAAGGCTGTTCCAGCACGCAGAATGCAGACTCCAGCAGAGATGGCGGCCCTGCCGTCTTGTGACTTTGGGTCAGAGTGATCAGGCAGCTCTCTGGCTCTGATTGGCAGCCAGGTGACAGCATGGACAGAGCTTTAGATTTGGAATCAGGAAACTGAACTTGAAGGCTGCTGTAGACACTTTATTAGCTGTTGGCCTATCCTTTCCAGCCTGTTTCCTCTTCTGTAAGATGGCGTAGCACCTGCTCCCCAGGGTGGTTGTGAGGATTAAATGAGATCCTGTCTGCAGGCTTGGCAAATGTAAAAGTGCTTTATCTAGGTTTGCTGATTATCTCATCTGTAATCGGAGGGTGATGTGCCCACTAACCCGTCTCACCAAGTTTATGAAACTCCAAGGGTAATGGATGTAGCATACTTGATAACTTGGAAAGCACCGTGCACTTTGTCAGCCCTCTTGGCCAGAGATCAGTGGCTCCCTGAATAGGTAGGAAGGTGAGTAGCACTTGGGACCCGGGTTTCTTGCTGCCAGATTCCTCCTTCGCTCTCTTACAAAGGACGTGTGAACCCTTTTGAGGGTGGGGAGGCTTAGCCAGATCCAGAATGACCATTGGTCCTGTCAGAGGATGCTGTGTGGGCTGGAGGTAGTACCTTGTATTAATGAAATGCTTCCTCCCAGGGGCCCTCGGAGGCAGATGGTAGGAGCAGCACTGTCCTTATTTTAAAATGAAGAAACAGAGGGTCCCAGGAGAAAAGAGACTGGCTGGTCAATCTTCAGACTGGGCAGGACCATTGTCTTCTGTTTCTTTTTCTTCCTTTGTGTCCCCAGATCTAAGCACAAGGCCTGGCACAGAGTAAGTGCTGAATCAGAGCTCATGGATCTAGCATTCTCCCACAGCACCCCACAGTGGCAAAGGGGGGTGCAGTCCCAGACAGCCTCCCCCACTTGGAGGTGATGATTCAGGGTGCGAAGTGTCAGTGCTGGAAGATCGCTGACTTTTGGAGTTGGGTCCTGGGATGCTGGGCCAGACTTGGGGGAAGAAGTGGCATCAGGCCCAACTTCCAGCAGCACTTTTAGCATTGTAGAAATGTTCTGTTGGACAGATGCAGCTTCATCACAGGCCCTGTCTCGTGGAGCAATCCACCTGGAATTTGTTCTGACCCTGCAGTCCAGTTGCCTTTAGAAAGATAGTTCCTACAAAAACAGTTCCTAAGGATGGCATGGGTTACTTCCCTACCTGTAGTGGAAGGGTTAATCTGCAGAGGCACGGCCAGCAATAGGGTCTGCCTTGGATGGGCTGTGTGCTTCCCTCGCCTTCTAGCCAACTTGACAGTTTTTCTGCCAAAATGATTAATGATCCGTTGTGAGCCAAGGAAAGCAGCAAGGGTCCCTAGCAGGGCCATGCCTTAGGTCCAAGACCCCAGCCTTTTAGTGGTTGGCCTGAAGACCTGCTTCTGGGTTGCTCCCATAGTCCTTGGACTATGTAGACTCTGGGAGTGGAGGGAGATAGGCTTCCCCTCAACATATAGCTCTTGTCTCACTCCCAGTTCTTTCCCTTGGGCAAAAGGGGATCATCTCCTTTCCTTCCCCCATCCCCACCAACAGAGCTATTTTTCCAGACTTTTTATCAGGTCATTGCCATTTCAGAGCATCCCTTTAACAGCAATAGCTATGCTAGTCCTGGGTGTGCACCTTGTTTGCATTGGCCTCCAGTGGCTTTCCTACCAATAAGGGTTAAAGAATCCCAGCTTCTTTCAGTAGATCATGGTCTCCATAAAAGCCTTTTACATGGCTGCCTCGGGCTTCCTCCAACTTCCAGGCTGAAATCTGATAAGGGGCTGCTTTGTTGGACCTGTCAGTCTCCTTTATTGAGGAGGGAACCCGAGACCAGTGGCATTTATCGGGGTGCAGATAAGGCCCAGGACTCCTGTCAAAAAGAACATGATTAATTACCCTCGATTCCAGCTCCCACTTTGAGTGAAGTGACTGACAGTCCACAGGCTTACACATCAGGTGCTGACGTCCCCCCCTGGGAGGTATGCTGGGGCAGTAGTAGTGACCCACAATAGCACTCTGAATTTTTGTTTATTTCTTTCCCAATAGCTACACATAGTAGATTAACATCAATCTTAAAGGGATAAACCAGGCCGAGTGGCAAGCACTGTAGGAAAAGGCCCTCCTGAGAAGGAATTAGGGGAGCCTGATGGATCAGGCTGGAAGGCTGCTGAGGTCCCTCTAACTTAGATGCTGTGATTGGGAGCTCACAGCCCTTACAGGCCTAAGGCAGAAGCTTTTGGCCTTTGTTTGGCAAATGGCACCTTTACTGCTGCCTCTCCTAAGTTAGCACACAAGTCCCCTCACAACCTGCTTTTCATTTCTCTAATTTATTCTCCCTAAGCCTCAGTTTCCTCATTTGTAAGTTGGCTAAAATGAGCCTTCTGTCCTTTGGCCTCTCTATTTGATAGTGAGTTTGTATCACTATAATGTCAGGATATTTCATGGTTGAAGGTAATTTTGCTTATCAACAAAAGACATAATAATATACGATTACTAGCTGTCTTCTTTTGGCTCCAAGCAGCAAAAGGGAGATATGCCCCAGATCTGGCCTTTCTGTAAACCTTTTTTATGATTTGAGTTATTGTCAAAAGCTCCCATGTCCAGCCAGCCGGTTACACAGAGCCTTGGTCCTGGTGATACTGCAGGCCTGGGGCAGGTACTCCTCCTCACTTTTCAGAAGAGCCCCAGAAAAGACCCTTGTGTCTTCTACTGACTCTTCTAGAGTTGTGTTAGTTAGCCTGGAAGTGGGAATTAAGTAAGATAAAAATCAAGGGAGATCAAAAAAAGGGAAACAGTAAAGCTGGACCTGAGAACCTGATATTAGAATTTCAATAGCTGGCTTTTTAAACAAAAAGGGATTTCTCCTGCTAGTTTGAGGAAATAGGAGAGCTTCCTCTGGCCTCCATCCATGCTCTCGGTCAGTAACAATCTTGTTCTCTAGTATAGCATGGTGTCAGTCAAAGAATATCACAACTGGAAGATTCACTTGCAGGTAATTTATGGGTTTTATTAGTTATTTTGAATGGAATTTTGTTTTCATTGATGAGTCTTGAATTTTGTTATTCTATAGAAATGCTGTTGATTTGTGGGTTTATTTTGTAGCTAGCAATTGCTAAATATATTTTCTCATTTGGTTTCTTTGCTAATTCCCTAGGGTTTTATAGAGAAAATGTCAATTCATCATCATCTGGGTATCGTTTTGTCTTTGCTCTGCCTAGGTTTGAGCTTTAGTTTCTTTCTTTTGGCTCATTGTTGCTGCTGAATTTCTAGAACAATGTCATGTAAAAGTGGGAAGTGGAGGCATTCTTGCTGTTGACTTGAGCAGGACTTTCCTTCTACTGCATCCCTGCATCCCTGCATCTGACCTCCAGGGATGAGGAGCACTCTCCAGGCTCTTCTAGGCAGCTCAAGCATTTCTCCTGTTTTCTCTGGCTTTCAGGTGCCCCCTCTCCCACTCCCCCTTCCCTGGCTTAGGGGCTGCTGGGAAATAAGGGGAAGGACATTCATTCTTGTCATAAGGTCCTTGTTCAGTTCTCTATTTGAAGACTAACCTGGAGGCCATTGACAAGATATGCGGGTCCTGTAGTCCTTAGAGTTGGGGGAGATAGGGGAAACAGAGGCAGAGTGGGAGTGACTGCAGGGAGGACTTGAATGGAGCCACTAGAGCCCATCATATGATCAGCTTATTCACCAGACCAGATTCCTAATGAGCGGTTGGTGGAAGTCCAGTTCAGCCTCAGAGGGTGGCAGTGCCACCCCAGGGGTATTCAGAGCACTTTGGGGCCCTCTGAAGAATCACCCCCTTATACTCCCTTGTGCCAGTGAGCAGGAACATAGAAATCATGTTTGATTCTTTGAGAGAGAAGCCCACCGTGGCCTGTTTCTTTTTGGCCCAGGGGTGAGAACAGAGATTGCTCTACATCACTAGAGCCCCATAGCAGTGGAGACCCTCCAACAGAGTGCTTCCTTGAAACAAGTGATGGAGGGAAGAGGATTCTCTTCCTGAAGAGTCATTCCCAACCCCCTAGCTACAGTTACCAAGAAATTCAAGCAAAGAACTCCCTCCAACCCAGCCTCCTGGTTTTTTTTCTTCATTTCTTTGTGTAACCAGCAGGAAAGCTTTCAGCAGCAATGCTTCCAAGGCAGCTGGAGTTGGTTTCCCCAGACTAAGGGGGGCCCGGGACACCAGCCTGAAAGCAGAGACTGGTTTCTCTTTGTTATGCACGTATTCCTGCTCTGCTTAACCAGGTTTTGTGTTCCCCTCAGAGGCAGGGAAATGGCCTAGTACCCATTTTCTAACCTCACAGCTCCTCTCCTTGCTTGTTTCCCATGCCAGCACCCCTGTTTGGGGAAACTGGCAGCCCGCAAGCCATCCAAAGCGCCTGCTGTGTGCAAGCAGCCATCGCCTACAAGAATGCAGAGGTTAGCAGACTGCCCGGCCTCCCGGAGCCCCCTGCGGAAGTGCTAAGCCAAGGCACCAGGCAGCGGGGCACTGGGAGGTCAGAGAAGGCTCGGAGGGGGAGGAATGGCCTCCTGGACAAGGAGGTCTGGGAGGGTGTACTGAGGTCCCAGGGGGACAGCCCGCCTCTGAGATGCTTGTGGGACCCCCGAGGCTCCTGTTGGGAAGAGGCCAGGTAGAGGAGGGACTGGTTACGGGGAGGTTTGAGAGCCAGAGCTGGGCCAAGCCTGGAGTTTGAGAGACCCGAGTTGAGCTAGGTGGCCCGGGCTGCTTCGCCAAGGGCTCACTGCGAGCACACTTTGGTCCCATTCCCTTTGGGTCTGAGGCACTGCATTTGCCACTGCAAGAAGGGTCCAGCACGGGAGGTCCTCGGGCATCTGGCAGTCCCGTGAGTGATGGTTGCCCCTGCCCTCAGGGCTGCACAGAAGGGCAGAACCACTACTCCTTCCGCAGGGACGGTGGGCAGATCAGGGGGACAGGAGAGGGTTTGCAGATGGAGTCGATGAGGAAAGGAGGGAGGGGAGGCCCCAGGCCTCAGGACGGAGGGGGGAGGCAGGCAGAGAGAAGAGGGCCAGTCCTCTTGAGCCTTACATGTGGACTTCCCAATCAGAATCATTTTCTGTTTTTGTTTTGGCCTTCCAAAGAGCCGACCCTTGGTCTGGAGCTCCCGCAGCAGCTCTTTACTGTCCCTTTTTTCCTTCAAATGTCTGAGACCTCCATCTGATTTGGATTAACCTGTTTTTTAAGAAAACAAACGCTCCCACCAGCTCCACTCAGTGAGATTCCAGGACATAGAAGGCAGAATGTGGGGGAGGAGAGGCAGCTTGAGGCTGGCTCCCCTTATCTGATCGGAACAGGGCCTCCAGCCCACAGGGCAGCTGAATAAGAGATCTCCCAGATTGGGGTGGGGGAGGGTCGGAGCGGAGGCCAGCTTGGGTACAGTAAAATGAATTTGCCATCAAAAGGCAACAAGTCTCCTGCCCTGACCTGGGCGGTGACCTTTCCCTCTGGAATTCTCCCCTCTGACCTCTGGATCATTAATCCCAAGGCTGCCAGATGACAGTAATCCATCATGCTCTCTGACAGGCCTCAGGCTGGCTGTGAAAGGACCGACTGGGTCCGGGCCCCTGCCCCCCTCCTCCCGCCCTGTCCCCTGGTGCTCATTAGCGGCCTTTCCTGCCTGGTGCCAGGTTTCCTAATAAAGTCCCTGGCTCCGCTCCCTTCCCGTCAGGGCCAGTTGGCGGAAGCTCATCCAGCCCTTCTCTCCCCCAGGGGCCCGCGGGGCAGAGATCCAGAAGGGGAACCTCTTTGCTGCCCCCTGGTTTATGGAGACCTGCCGGTCAGGCGGCTCCTCATTGTGCCCATGGGATCTGGGAGCAAGCTGCAGCCGCGCCAGGGCAGGAAGAGGGTGCGCCGGGAAACCCCAGCGCCCCGTGGATAGAGAGTCTCTGGATCTTCCAGATCGCTGCATGGAGTCACACAATGGGAAAGCTGGGAGGGGGGCTCGCACGGGCACCCGGGAGCCCTTACTGAAGGGGCAAGTGCAGCCAGAGGAGGAAAGGCCCTTCTGGTCAGGCTCCTCCCGGGGCACAATACTCAGAGGCACGAGGCAGCCTGTAGGGCCCAGGCTTCCATGTGAGGAGTTTGTGGGCTAGTTAAGGAGATGCCTGTGCTCCTGCCCATTTGGCCAGACAGAGAAAGGAGCCCAGAGGAGGCCCCAGAGGAGAGGGTGGCACCGGGAGGGCTTCCTGGAGGAAGGTCCATTGGAGCAGCTGCCGAAGGATCTGGCCAGACAAGGGCAGAGCAGGGAGGGCCTCAGATGTGGGGGAGAACGCGGCCTTTCCAGCTCAGTGGGAGCAGGGAACAGTCCACTGGGAAGTGTGGATGAGCCGGGCAGCCCCAGACTAGGGGGCCGGGGAGGAGGGCTGGGTGGATGCTCACTCTCCCGCCCCACCCCAGCCTGTTTCCATCTTAATTGAGCATCTGCTCTGGAGGCACCAACTCTGTGCTCTCAGATCTAACCCCCGGAGGCTGTGGGGGCCGCACGTGGATGCGCTCCCTTATTTGTTAGAGGTCTGTGCTGCAGCAAGATGGCCAGTTTTCCCTGCGGCTTCCTTCCCGACAAGTCCTCTCTGCAGCCTGCCTGGGCTTCTGGGCGTTCCCAGGGAGCGAGGAGAGCCAGCTCCTTGGCGGACCTGTTTGGCTCTTTCTCAGACTCTTAGGGTCTGATCCAGTTAGCATCAAGACAGCCGGAGATGTGGCAGCTGCCCAGTCCCTCTTGTCAAGACCCAGTGTCTTTATCAGGCCCAGGAGCAGCCCGGCCTGTCTGCTTTATCAGCCACTAGTGACGCTGGAGGCAGGGACAGGGTGACTGCTAAGCTGCAAAGGACCTGGACGGCCACCCCATGCACATCTGGCCCAGGGCGGGGAAGGGTCGCAGACACGGTCACCATGCTGGTCTCAGCCCTCATTGCTTCTTATAAGGATTATTGTCGCAGTCTTCCACACAGCCTCCTAACACACACATCTGACCACATCAGCTCAGAAGCCTGCTTCCAGGATGGCACCCAGAGCTCTGGCCCGCCCTTCCAGGCTGCGCCCTGGACTCGCCATTGCCCTGCGCTCTCCGCCATGTGCAGAGGGCTTTCCTCTTGGCAGCTCAGGCCCTTCCTTCTCTGCGTGGCCTGGCACAGGCTCAGGAAAACGGGGATTTGAATCCTCATTCTCAGACACAAACTGGGTGACTCTGGACCTCAGTGTCCTTCTCCCTTAAATGAGGGGATTGGACTTGGCCTCTCAGGTGCTGAGCCCTGGATCCTTTTCTGATCCCTTCAGCACTTGGTGTCTTCTCCCGTCCCCTCAAAGTACTTGCTATTTACTTAGCTGGGCACAGCCAGGGGAAGACCTGGCATCTTGAGAGCAGGTGGTAGTTCTCTTGTTTTTGTATCCCAAGGGCATTGCACATAATTGGTGCTTAATAAGTGCATACCCAATCAGGTTGAATTAAGTAGTATTACCTTCCTGTATAAAGACCAACAAGCTGATCTGCCAAGGCTCCTGAATAGACAGGATTTGGGATCCTGAGTGGATAGATTAATCCACCTTTATTCCTAATTCATTAAGTCTTCTTTCATGGTTTTGATGTTGTGTTTTCTCTCTTTGTTGTCCTTGGGGCAATTTTAGGGACTCCCATCAACCGGATCCCCATCATGGCCAAGCAGATCCTGGATCTCTACATGCTCTATAAGCTGGTTACGGAGAAGGGAGGCCTGGTGGAAATCATCAATAAGAAGATCTGGAGAGAGATCACCAAGGGCCTCAACCTGCCCACGTCCATCACCAGCGCAGCCTTTACCCTGCGCACCCAGTGAGTGCCTGGTTCCTCGGGGAGGGAGCCTGAACCTGGAGGAAGGGAGATCCAGGCTGAGCTCGACCCCCAGGCCGGCTTCTGTGCAGGGAGCCTGGGATGGAGACGAGACGAGGGAGACGGCGACTGATCCTCTGCCCCTTTCTCCCAGGTACATGAAGTACTTATATGCTTATGAATGTGAGAAGAAGGCTCTGAGCTCCCCAGCTGAGCTCCAGGCTGCCATCGATGGCAACCGGCGGGAGGGCCGGAGGCCCAGCTACAGCTCCTCCCTCTTCAGCTACTCCCCCAGCACCCCTGCTGGGCCCACCTCCCTGCTCTCCTCCCCAAAGATCCGGTTCCCCATCCTCGGGCTCACCCCCAGCAGCGGTGGCGGGACTAATAGCCCTCGGCTGCCCCCGGCAGCGGCTCTCAGGAAAGGTCAGTGACTCCAGGGGCCTGGAGCGGGCCGGAGAGGGAAGGGGAGGGGAGAGTCTGGAGCAGCCTGGGGCCAGTCAGCTCTCCGAGCTTCTAAGCCGGGAGCCATGGGCTGCTGTCGAGATGTCGCTCTGGGAGCCCCTTCACCCTCCTCCTGATCCCGTCAGCAGGTGACGGGGTTGCCATGACAGTGCCCATGCCCAACCGGCTGGCTGTGCCAGTGACCTTGGCGGGAGGCCAGCAGGCCGGCCCCCGCACCGCTACCCTGGAGCAGCTGCGGGAACGGCTGGAGGCCGGGGAGCCTCCCGAGAAGAAGGCGTCGAGGATGACCGAGGAGGAGCAGCGCTTCGTGCAGCAGGCTTTCCATCGGAACCTGCTGAGTGTGGCCCGGCAGCTCCCCATGAAAGTAAAAATCAACGGCAGGGGTGAGGAAGCCAGAGCCCTTGGATCGAGGGCCCCGGGAGGAGAAGCAGCTCCTGCCCAGGACCCCCCTGCAGGGGCCCCAAGGGGGTCGTGGGCGCCTGGACCGGCCAGCCAGTCCCCCACTCATCTGCCATCCTCCCCCTGCACACCTGGAAGCAGGGGCCACGGGCCTTCCGAGGCAACATCTGGGATTACCGGCTCCCTACCCTTTTGATCCAGTTAAATTAGAGGGTTCAGCCTTCATCCCAGGTGTAGGCGAGGCCAGGGCAGGCCCCGGGAGGAAGGGGCGACCATCATTATGGAGGGAGGCCCAGCTCAGGGGGCGGGGCAGGGAGAAGGCAAAGGCCACCCTGGTCATCTGCCCAGGTGACAGGAAGGAGGACATGCAAGGTTGGTAGTGTGATTGACATCCTCCCCGTCTTCTGCCTCCCCCTCCCCGTGGTCCTCTCATTCCCTTTGTTCCCCTTCCTGCTTGTTTCAGGATTTAGTCAGTAGTGTGTGCTGGGGGCCTCTGGGGAGAAGGGAGGCCTGAGGGGACCTGGGCCTCTCCATTCTGGCCGCTTTGACCGGGACGGGAAGCTGGAGAGTGCGGGGCCTCTCATAAAGGCTCTTCCTTCTGTACCCCCGGGAAAGCTTTCGAGCTTCTCTTTTTGCTGTGTAGCTGAGACTGACCCTGCCTTTGAACTGAGCTACCCAGCATCCCCCTCTTCCCTTCCCCTTTTGAGTCAGTTGAGAAGACCAGGGAGAAGTCTGTTTCGAGAAAGGCGGAGATGGGACTTGGGGGGTCGAAGAAAGAAAGGTTTATCCTGTGGAAGTTCTCTGAGGGATAGAGCGAGGACCTGGCTTCCTAGGGATCCGTGGATCGACCGAGGAGGCTGGAGGGGCCGTGGAGAAAACCGGGGCCTGCTCCCTGTGGCTGCTGCTGTCCCATGGGCTCGGGGCAGGGCCCCCAAGCAGAGCGTGGAAGACATCATTCCCCCAGGGAAGGTGGTGGGAGGGGAACCTCCAGCCTAAGCGAGCCCCACTTTTCTTTCTCCCCCAGCAGAAGAACGCTCGGAGGCAGCAGCAGCACTGAACTTGTCCACTGGCGGCATTGGCAGCATTAACATGTCTGTGGAGATCAATGGCACCATCTATGCAGGTGAAGGGAGCACTGCAGAAGGGTTCCTCTGCCCCCTCGCTCCCGGGGGGGGGCGCCCCTCCTCTCTGTCCTGGCCGTTCTCCCCAGAGCACTGTGAGTGTCTGTGCTCCCAAAGGAGGGGGCAGGAGATGGCTGGTGAGGAGAGCTCCTGGCCCGTGCTGGGAGGCTTTGGTTTCCTCTGCCCTTACATGGAGGTGACATTTGAATTACAGACGAGGGTTGGAGGCAAAGGGCGGCTGGGCCGGCCCTCCCAGCAGTGCTAGGTCCCCTTTAGAACAGAAACTTCATCGACATTGAAGCCATTCACATGGGGTCAGGGCATTTAGGGCAACGGGGATGTGCCAGGCTTCTTAAACTGCCCACCACCCTTTCTAGCTCACTGTGGCATGAGGACCTGAGGGACTGCTTTGGGGGACACAGAGGCCTCCTCTCTAAGCAGCCATGCAGCCCTGGATGTGCCTGCGGCTTTTTTGTGGCAGGATGGGAGGAGGGCAAGCTCCAGGGGGGTGCCAGGACCATTTGGGCAGCCAGGGAGGTTGGGAGCCGGCTGTGGGCTGTCTGAGAACTCCAGGGAGGGAGTCGGGATGTTTGGGTTCTTGTCAGCATGAAGCAGGCCCCTCCGAGAAGGCCCGCCTCCCCCAGCACGAGATTGAAAAGGTGGGAAGCGCCGGCTCCTCCCAATGTCTGTTCTTTGCCTCAGGTGTGCTGTTCGCCCAGAAGCCCGTGGTCCACCTCATTGCCAGCCCAGCCCCCCAGAGCACCTGTAGCAGCAGCAGTAGCAGTGTCAGCTCCCACTGCTCCCCAAGTCCTACCTCATCACGGGGCACCCCCAGCGCAGAACCCTCAACCAGCTGGGCCCTCTGATGGGTCGGAAGGCCCAGCTTCTCACCTCAAGAGCCAGGAAAGGAGTTGAACAGTTTTTACCTCATCACTCAGCACCCATTTCCAAGACCATCCAGCTGGACAGCAAGGGCCCAGGCTGGCCCGTCTGTCCGGCCCCATTCAAGTCCTGCTGCACCCCTGGGGAGGGAAGAAGCTGGAGGGGAGGGGGCAGTGCTGTCCAATCAGCCGTTGTCTTAGTTGATGGGGAGGGGGTGGTCTCTAAGGGACTGGTGTCTCCCAACCCGGAGCAGCACAGTGTATCGACAATCGGAGAGCCGGCAGGGGGATTGAATCCCCCTTCATAAGCCTTCCCCTTTATTTATTTCCCTTCCAACTTGTCCATCATCATCACCCCATTGTCACTGACTCATCCTGCCAGCTCTGTCCTTAAGCTTCATCCTGCCCTCAAATCAAATGGGAAAGATGATCTCTGCCACGTTCCCCCCTTCCTCCTGAGTGTGGGGGGTGGGCGTCTCCCTTACTTCCATTCCACCCTCCCTACCCCCTGGAAGTCCCCTTCCTGGTGAGACCCAGGGCTCTCCCTGCTCCATTTCTAACTGCCGCACAGAACGGGGCCTAGGGCCTGAGCATGGCCTTGGGCAGCCCCAAAGCACTGCTGAATTATCTACTGAGGGGAGGGATCACTGCTTCTCAGGGTCTTGTCTAGTCCAAGGTCACCCAAGGGTACTCAGCCCAGCCCCTTCTCGTCCCTGTTCCCCATGGACCTTTAAATCCACATGGCCTACACTCCACTGGCCAGGCCGTCCCTTAACTCTCCTCACCTTCCCCTTGGCCTTTCACTCCCCCTTCCATCCATCTCCAGGGGCCAACTCAGCACCCCCAGCCCGGGTCCCCAACCTGCCTGCATCGGGTTCTTTGAAATACCTCAGATTTGTAATTGTTGATGTTTGATTCTTCAGGAAGTATTTGCATCTCTGAAATCTTTTTATATGTGTTTTGCTGACTTTGTTTTTTTATTTTTATTATAATAATTATAATTATTATTATTATTGTAGCACCAAAGATGAAAAGAGCACCCCACCCCCACGGCTGAGCAGATAGCTTAGTCTCCCAGTCCTGATGGCCCTTCCCTCGGACCACAGAGAAGGGGCAGGGAAGGCAAGAGGCAGATGACTCAGGGATAGGAGCCAGAGAGAGGAGAGGGGCGGCTTCAACTCCTTCCTCGAGCCAGCTCGGGTTTCACTCTTCTCCTGGGAGATCCAGGTCCCTTTCCTGCCAAAATGGGGCTCGTCGCCACTCGAACTCCGACCCCGCTGTCCTGCGTTGGGGGCAGCACTTGTGCCCCCTCCCTGGCATTGTTGAGGCCTCGGGGGCCTTGCTGGTTGGAGCCACCAAGCAGGGCCCTGGTGGAGGAGAGTGACCTCCCACTGGCTCCCTCTTCTTTGGCCCCGTGGTCTGGAGCCTGTTGTTTGAATGTCGTGACCGGAGGCACTTCTTGCACAGAGATCCGTGGATGCTTTTCCTGGGGAGGAGCGGGAGCGCCTCCCTGGTCAGCACCGGCGTGGGAACGCGGCCCGACTCGGGGGAAGAAGGAAGACCACTAAGCACGACATGTCCAAGTAGCCTCACCTCCTTCCTTCGGCCAGGGACCCTCCCTGTGCTCGGAGAGCCCCCCTCACTGGCCCGTCCTGGGCCGCGCTTGGCGTGCAGTTCTCAGGGGTTCGGTCACGCCGGATGGACCTTCCGCCTGGAGGGAGCAGAAGCAGCACAGGATGTCTCTGCAGTGCCGGCCTCCCCGCCCGAAGGTGACATGGGGGCATGGGTGGAGGAGGACCCAGCAGAGGGCCCCGGCTCCAGGATCTGCTTCCCCAGAAAGGACCTTTTTTTAACCAAACAGCTCCCTCCCCCTTCCCCATATCTTATCTATTCTAAGAGAAGAAAATGTGATAGCACCTGGGTAGCCTAGGCGGTGGATGAATACCTCAGATGTCTTCTTACAGCAAGGGTCTGTATATGTTGTTGTTATTTTCTATCTTACACGTTCTCTGAATGTTTATATTCCAATAAACTTCTACCTCTTCACAAGAACCGGCCCCTGGCTCCTTGCTGCCGTTCCTGGGTAAAATCTGCCCTCTCTCGGTGAGCGGGCGGCTGGGGCTGAGAGCACAGTCCTGGACAGACAGTAACGCACAGAAGACAAGGCCTGGGAGCCCCCTGGTCTGGGGGGAGCCAGGTGCCGATCCTCCCCGCCATTCTGATGCCTCCCTCTGGCCGGTCATTGGGTGGAGTCCGCCCGTTAACAGCAGGACAGGGAGGGACAAAAAAAGGGAGGCAGCACCTTTCTCTCCAGTCTCAGGAACATTGGTGCAGATGAGTTGTTCCCTCGTCGTTTGGCTGATGGACCGTCCCGTGTGCTGGGGCTCGGCTGCGCCCTGGAAACGTGGTCATTTAGAAGCAGCGAGTTCTGGTGCCTGAGGTGACGATGAGCCACTCCACTGAGTGACCGATGGTCTGGCTCCAAAGGCCGGCAGAGGCCGTTCTAGTGGGTTAGCTCTCTGGGGGTGGGTGGTCTGAAGGGAGCCAGCGGCTGAGGCAGGACAGCCACCCTGTGGGAGCAGCAGGAGCATCCTCCAAGCAGACTCTGAGCTGAGCTGAGACAAGGGTCATCACCTCCAGCCCCTCGTCTCACCACGGACTAGGGAAGTTAGAGCCCTCTTCCCCTGGTCGCCAGCCTTCCCGAAGGCACTGGGAGCAATAAGCACTCTTCCCTGCCTGGGAGCGAGGGTGGTTTTCACACCTAACCCTTCTTGGCTCCTTATGGAGCCTTGGAGGCTATCCCACTGCCCTGGGCCTGACTCCTGGCCACCAGGGGCAGTCCAAGAAGGGTTCTGGGAGGAAGCACCTCCTTCCTTGGTTTTGTCTTCGTCCATGTGTTCTAGACCCTCCGAACCCAGCAAAGGGTGAGGGATGGAGAGCTTCAGGCGCCTCTTTGCCCCTTGCCATTGCCAGAGCCCTGGCCTGCCTGCCTCAGTAGAGACCTTGGCTACCTCCTGAAATGCCTTTGTTCCATGCCCTGGGAGCAGCTCATCCCCTGCTCCTGAGTAAGGAGCTCCTGGTGGAACCTTCTGATTAACTAAGGTGCCAGGGGCTAGCGACAGGGGGCACAGGGCCCTAAGCCAAAGCCCTTCAGTGCCCCCTTACGTTGTCTACGGGGAACTTGGGGCTCAGCCTCTCAGTAAGCTTGGGTCAAGAAAACTCCCCTTTGTACCAAAGATAATGAAGCAATATCCACACTAAGCACATATGCACCAAGCATGGAAATTCCTAAAGGAGAAGAGAGCTGCAAGAAGAAATAGACTGCAGAACTCTACTAGTGGGACATCTCAACCTGCTCTCAGAACTAGAGAACTCAAAACACAAAATAAAGAAGGAAGAAGTTAAGGAGGTAAACAGAATACTAAATGATTTGATTTTTCTTGTGCAGCAAGACTTGTATAAATATGTATGCATATATTGGATTTAACATTTCTACCCTGTTTAACATATATTGGACTACTTGCCATCTAGGGGAGGGGGTGGGGAAGGGGAGAAAAATTGGAATGCAAGGTTTTGCAAGGGTTAATGTTGAATATCTGTCCACACATATGTTTTGAAAACCAAAAAGCTTTAATTCAAAAAAAAAAAACCTCTTGGATTCCACCATCTGTCGATTAGGATTCCTTCCTGATTACAGCCACTATTCAGCAGCTGCCAGAACAGGTGAAGATGGAGGTCCAGGCCCCAAATGTTGAATAAGCTAACTCATTAGTTGAGAGCTAGACACAAACGCTTGATTTTGAGATCATATGGATCTGGAGCTCAAAAAATCATCAAGTCTCCAACCAAACCCAGTTTAGATTTGAGTTTTTGTTTTTGTTTTTTTTAAACACATTGAAAAACTGAGGCCCAGATGTGAAAATTATATTCAAGGTTATATAAACAGTATCAGAGAAAGGATTTGAACTCATATCTTCTGACTCCAGAAGAGTTCTTTTCCACTGCATCTCCCCACTTTTCTCTCAGTTCCTAGATCCAGTAGTGCACATTTTGAGGGTGGACACATTTGTAATGGCATTTACATGAAGCATTAGGGCTCAGGAATCTTCCACTTGCCAGACTTTTTTTTTTTAATAAAAGCTTTTTTTTTATTTTTCAAAATACTTGCAAAGATAGTTTTCAACATTACCCTTACAAAACCTTGTGTCTTAAAATTTTCTTCCTCTCTTAGACAGCAAGTAATCCAATAAAGGTTAAACACATGCAGTTCCTCTAAATATCTTTCCACATTTGTCATGTTACACACACACACACACACACACACAAAAGATCAAAGGGGGAAAAAACATGAAAAAGAGAAAAACAAAAAACAAGCAAACAACAAAGGAGAAAATACAGTGCTTTACTCCACATTCAGCCTCCATAGTTTTCTCTGGATGGCCCTTTCCATCACAAGTCTTTTGGAAGTGGCCTTGAATCGCCTCTTGCCAGACCTTTTCTTCTCAGGCAATATAGTCCAAGTCCTAAATAAGTATATTTCAACTTTCCTGAAAGTGAGTCCTATTCTAAGGATAAGGGGAAGAAATATCAGGAGGAAGAGAAAGGAAGACAGAAGAGAAGGCTCCCCAGTGAGACATAAAGGTGCTGGTTTTGCTAGAGGAGGGCATACCTAGGGTTAGAGACACAAGGCGCATAGTATTGGGCAATCTTTCCTAACTTGCTCAAGAAGCTCAGTGGCAGGGAAAGCCACAGATTAAAGGCAGCTGGGTGGTTCAGTGGACAGAGCACTGGACTTGGAGTCGGGAAGAACTGAATTGGAAACCTGCCTCAGACACTAACTGAGTGATCTTGGGCAAGCCACTTAACCTTTTATTTTCCTCCTCTGTAAAATAGGGAAAATAATACCTCCCAGGGCTGTTGTGAGGCTCAAATGAGGTAATTTTTGTGATTTTGTAATTTATAAACGCTAGCTATAATAGTTATTAGAATGATTTGGATTCCGATCTTGATTTTTAAGATTCACTAGCTATGTGACCACAGGACAGTTCGGTTATTATTTATCTCAGTTTTTTTCCCCCAGAAAATGGAGCAACATGATTTGCACTACCTACCTCACAGTATTATCTGAGAAAACAGCCTAAAAATGCCATATTTTTTGGATTAGATTTTGTGATATATGTGTGATTAGAATCACAGAGCATATGAGAGAGCCATATAAGTGTGAATTATTATAATAAAAGTATTAGAATATATTGGGCTTCTAGTCAGTCTCAGTAGGTACCACTTACTATAAGATTTGGGCGAGTTACCTCTCTCTACAGCCTCCATTGCCACATCTCTAACATGAAGGGGTTGGGTCCCTTTCAGTTCCTAGGGATGCTTCTGGGTGTTTTAGGAAACCAAAATACTGCAACACCTTATAGCCCCGGGGACCTCACTGTCATGCCTTGAGGCATGGAAACATGTCCCTGAGCTCCCTTTGGAAGAGAAGTTTTCTTCTCTGACCTTTTCATTTTCCCTGAAGGGAAGGTCACAAAATTAGTGGATATGGCTTGGAAGGCAAGACCTGAGATGGTCAGAGACCCTGAAGCCCAGAGATAGATGATGACATCAGCCTTCCCAATAAAAGACTGGATTCTTAGCTTCTTCAAGGGTTGCTTCAGGAACTGGGCTGACTAGTTGGCATTGGCACTCACAAGAATCATTTCATCCAAGTAGGAAGTCTTCCTTTCTGGTCTTTGCCAATCCCATGAGAGTGTCGGTGACCACAGCAGGGGGTTGGCTCCGGGCTTTCTGGATTCTTAGTGGCCCCCTCCATGAGAGAATGGGGAGAGGGGAGATGACCTGAATCCTTCCCTGGGTTATGTCATAGTCTAACTGGGAACTTGATATTCAAATGCATGGAAAAAATTAAAAATATAGAACAGATGATGATGATGAGCAGGTGGGATATGTGTGGCATTTTTCCAGCTCAAAGGAAATTCAGTAAGAGCTGAAATGGCTATGGATGCTTCCAGGAGGGTATGGGGACTTGAGTTGGGCTTGGAAAGATGATTTGAATGGATGGTGAGAAATGAGGATGAGGCTGTATCTAAGGGAGAAGCAATCTGATAACAGTGAACAGAGCATTGGTCTAAAGGACTGAAACCTGCCTGCTCTGTAGTCCTTTCTAGTTCTGGTCACTTTAATCTCCGGGTTTCAGGTTCCTCATCTGGAACTTGAGGGGGTTGGGCTGGATCGATCTCTAAGGTCTCAACCAGTTCTAACATTAGAAGACATCTCTGGTCACGGAGAGTGGAAGCGACTGCCCCTCTCCCTTTCTATTGAGGGAAATCAGAGCTGACTTCGCACCTCCTTGTTCCCCCGTGGGCGCCTGAAACGGGCTCAAGGATGCTAGAGCCTGAAGTGCGGCTTTACTTAAGTCCATCCTTAAAACCTGGGAGAGTAAAAAGCCCCTCCAGGGCTTAACCAGGTAGTAAGAGGCTGAGCTGAGATTTGAATCCAGATCGTCCGAGTGTGATGCTTTACCCGCTAGACTTGTCCTTGCACAATTAAGCCCCGGGGAGGGGGGGGGGGGCAAAAAACCAAGGCGGGGGGGGGGGTTCTCTTCTGGGCGGCCCCGCCTCTAAGCAGCCTCCGCCCTGACCAGGCGTGGAATTGAGCAGCAGCGGACAGTCTCTGCTCAATCTCAAAATACACTCATTGAGTTGTCTCAAACTGGCGCCAGGGGCTCCTGCTCACCAATCTGTCACCCGGCCCGAGGGAACTGAAATCCAGGAGCTCTGCGGCCGGCCAGGCGCTAGGCGGAGCACATTGTGCCCTGGACCACCCCCCCGGAAATCTTTCTCAGGGTCTAGGGCCTCAGCTAGCCCTTGGGCTAGACTCTGGGAGACGTGTCCATGCCCGCAATAGGGGACTGGCCTCGGGCCTCGGGCTCTCCAGGTTTTAGTAGTCCCCTTCAAGAACAGGAAACAGGTAAATCCTTGGGGCTGGGGAAGGGGTGAGGGTGGTCAGCACCTGGCCAGGGTGGACAGCGATTCCCTTGGGCTTAGGTAGAGCGGACCAGAAACTGTGGAAGACTGAGGCCAGGATGGGGGTGGGCAGCTGCAGGGGACGAGGGAGGGGCTTCTAATACCCATGGGTAGGGTTCCTAGGTTTCTTCCTAAAGCCCTAATAACTCACATTTTAAAAACGTTTATTCTGAACTTTACAAAACAAATGAAATGGGCATTTCTCTTTAGAATTTGGAGAATTGCGCACGAAAAAGTAGCTCTTGGTTATGTACTTCTTGCTTGTCCGAGTTCAACTAGTAGCTTTCAAAGATGCTTCTTTCTGTTCTTTTTGCAAAAACAAAACAAAAAACTTGCAATAACCTTCTCTTTCTTCATTTTCTTCTTTTTTGCTACTCTATCCCTATTGTCCTACTCCCACCCAACCCACTGGAAATAAAAAAAAGAAAGAAGAAAAACAAAGCTTTGTGATAAATATACATAATCAAGCAACCCAAAGTAATCTATTGACTGCATCTGAAAGCATATGTCTTAGTCGGCTTCTTGAGTCCATCATTTCTCTGCAAAGAGGTGAATGGATAGAGGGTATTTCTCTTCTCTTTAAGGTTACCAGGTGCTTTCCTTGTGAAGTACAGAGTACAAGCATTAATGTCTCCATTTTACAGCAATGGAAGCAGAGGCTCAGAAAGATGTCATTGTTTGTTCATAGGTTCAAAGCTAGGAAGTGTCAGTCAAGATTTGAATCCAGTTGCCTTTTGACTCAACTCCATGCTGTTGTTCCTCCTAATAGTGAGGAAATTTGACGCATATAAACATATTTATATACACAAACATGTTTACATAGATACCAAGACTCCCCAGAGCCAGCAGACAGGTTTTATTTCCAGGTTAATTTCTGTTCTACCTGGAGAGTCCCCTCTCATTGAGGGAATAGCCAACATTTTGATGGTGCTTTGAAAGTATTTTACCCCCATTTTCTCGTGTGATTCTTATGACAGCTCCATGAAGTAAATAGTTATGAATTATCCCCATTTTAGAGATGAGGAAGCTGAGAGTTAGAGTTCTGAAGTGATTTACCTAAGATCACAAAGTGTTCAAGAGCTTCCCTTTTCACCTCAGTTTTCTTTGCCTGCAGAGTGGGAACAAATCCTTCTCTTGCTATTTTCTATGAAGAGTAAGTGAAGATAGTCAGGAAAGGGAGGGAATAGATAATAAGACCTGTTAGGACACCCCATGAAAATGGGGTTCCTGTTTTTTTTCTGTCCAACCTTTGAAGGGACAAGTCTACAACCCAGACTTTAAAAGGCAATATCTTCCCATAAAGTCCTTTCCTCTGGTCCCCTCCCTTCCTTGTACCTTAATCTGGGAGAGACCTCCACCATTCCTAGGACATCTACCCTATGACCTTCTACCCTTTCAGTCACCACTATCTCTTCTCCTTCAGGTCCAGACTCTTATTGTTCTGTTCCTACTTCTTCCTACTGGTAAAATTCTGGAGATTTGGGATCTATTTCTAAATAGTCTAAAGAGAAGTATCTGAAGTCTGAGAAACTAAGTCCTCTCCTATACTTGCCCCTCAGACCTTTCACTGGTTAATAATCATTTAAAATCCCTCAATCTTCAATTAAATATCTGGAGGCAGATGAGAGAAGTTGAAGAAAGACTAAAAATACTAGGAATATTCA